>VYZP01079012.1:0-31978 GCA_013400635.1 Hypocryptadius cinnamomeus | reverse complement strand
ATAGGTAAGGACACATATGGGAAACCTGTGTAACAATGAGGGAGGGAGTGAGTGAGGTGCCTGTGGGGTAGAGGCAAGGGATGGGAGGTTGGAAAGGCATTCTGATAAAGCAGGAAAGGGCTTGCAGGAGTCCCAGGAGACAGTGTGGTGAGCCTGGACAACATTACAGAGCCACAGTGTCACACATGGAACACCAGTGATTCTGATGACAGGGTTACAGCTGGACAAGCTCCTTCAGGTCCATGAAAGCTGCACAGCCAGTGTCCATAGTCCATCACACCCTGCCTTGCATCCAGACTTGGTGGAACCTGCACACAACAGCTGAACCCATGTTCCTCACACAGAGAAAATGTTGCAAGTGGAAAAAGGTGACTGAATGGAAGCCCAGGGTACTGAGGGTACATGAGGACAGACAGAGTTCACTGAAGGAGAGCAGCTCTCAGTGCATGGGCACCATTATGTAGCAGGAGGAGCAGCCAGGGGAACAAGCGAGGTGGAGGAGGCTGAGTATTTCTTCAAAGGTGCTGGCTGCAAGGCATGGGAGGAGAGCCAGTGAAAGAAGTGGGAGAAAAAGGAGCAAGGCTAAGAACTTGGCATGAAGGGAGGGAAAGCTTGAGGGGAGATTTTTGTGCTGTTAGGGATCCTGTGATAATAAATCAGATTCCTTTTAAGAAAAGGCAAAGAATTATTGAGGAAAAGACTTGCAGTGCAAGTTGCAGAAGAAAGAAANACTTGCAGTGCAAGTTGCAGAAGAAAGAAAAATCTGAGGGTGAGCTCCACAGTGTGCTCAGAAAAATAAGCTGTGTAACAGTGCTTGTGCCTGCCACCCAGCTGCTGCAGGCGAGTGTGGAACAGTCCCTGCTGTCACTTCTCCTTCTTTCTGTGGTCAGCAGTGGATCAGATGAGAGCAGTGGATCAGATGAGAATCTTGTTTCAAAGCTCACAGAGAGCATTACTTACAACTTTCTATCATCCTCCTGTCTCTGTTTGACTTTAAGAAGGACAAAGGAAGATTCATCCTTTCAGTTTTCCAATGGTGTTTCTTAGCAAAATATTTTTGCAGCATCAAGATTTTGTGTAAAGAAGCTTGGTTTAATTTTGAACTAGAGTAACTGTAGAAGCAAAAAAGGAGAAATACAGGAAAGCTGAGCAGTTACAATCAGCAAGTAAGCTTCCTTTCCTATAATATTTTCTCTTCAAAAGAGAAAAGAGCCACAAAAAATGTAAGAAAATATTATGTCTTAATCTTTTTAATGACCAGAACATTCTTCAGTGATGAGTCATGTTTCTGAGAAAACCTGAATTAGGATATGACGAAACTTTGATGAAATTTATGGAATTGGTGGAGAGCTGTGAATTAGGACTAGTCACTGTTGAGCAACAGATTTCTTGCTTGAAAAATATATTAGCTCAGACTAAGAGACAGAGAAAAAGAGATTTTGTCCCTGATACAGAGAAGGGAAAAAAAGAGATTAAAATATCAGACCTTATTTATAATAAACTCTAAAAATGTAAACTTAAGCTAAACGAAAGTGACTAATCTAAGCTGGTTCTGCAGGGTCCCTGTCCAGTAAACAGAGAGAGAGAGAGGCACCTTGAGAGGACAGTTTGTCCCTTTCTTTTCACTGCTTGTTTGAACCCAAGGAAGAGTTTCTCTGGAGTGACCCAGGAGCCTGGGCAGTAGTCCTCGTGAAGCCTCATGAGTAGTAATGCACCTGAGCTAAGGTGGCTTCACTCTGTCCTTCTATTCAATCCAGTTGTACCACATTGATTATTTAAATAAATATTTTCTGAAGAGTCTTCATTTCTTGTAGTATCTGCACAAGATTTCTAATTGATTCTGGAAAAGCAAACTCTCCTCCCTATGCCTTTAACTGATGAAACATGCTACAGCCTTCAGTGCCAGTTTAGATTATTTCCCAAAACAAAAAATATACCCCCAAAAATTTCTTAGTCAGCATTGTCTAAACATTTATTCTTGGCCTCACTGAGTCAAAATCTCCTTACAGGAGGGCATTGTGCCCCTGTGTGCTCCCACACAGCTGCAGCAGTCAGAGCAGATTAACTGCCCTCTTCAGCCCACCAGGTCTATTGTTGGTAAAGTGGAAGAAACAACCTCTCTTTGCTGATGAGCAAAAAGCTTCTAATCTGTTGCACAAAGAAGAAAGATTGTTTTTTTCCCAGATGCATCTCGAACTCACACAGACTCACACGTCTCAGTGGGAAGGAGGTGCACAGATAAAGCAAAGGAAGTGCAGTGGCTCCTGAATGATGTGGGTTGTTAAGTGCAAGGGATCCAGCATCAGCTTTTTCATACCATTGTGTGGCTGTTGTACAACTTCAGAATGATTTTTCCATCTTAAAGTGAGAAAGTGTTTTTTAGATTGTGTCCATGGGCTAAATAAAGGATAACTCAGAAAAATAAAATTTTTATCAGAGGAAGAATATTCTACTTAGAAAGAAGTTTCTTCACTGACATTTCTTTCCTGAAATCTTTATTTGACTTGTAATGAAGGATTTACTAAAAAGAAATCAGCTGTGGTGCACAGTGGCTGATCAGCAGGGTTCTCCCTGACATCCAGAGCTGATAGGACTGCGATTATAAGTAGAATGAGAACTTGGTATATTGGTGCTGTTACCTTCTGAGAGTATATCAGCTGTGAGAAAAGAATGCAGCACCTGCTTGCATGTAGGTGTAAAGAGTAGGATGGAGAAAACAAAACTTTAAAATTTGTATCTGTGTGCTCTGTGTAGATGTGTTATCTCCAAGGGACTGTTTCTGCTGTTGTTCTGATTTGTATTTGACATGGTAATTAGCACTGTGGATGTTTTCATTCATTAAGTCTTTTCACCATGAGAAACTTAATTGATTTAAAGTACCCAGGTGGAAATCAACGTCTGTTCTGCTTAATTTCTAGGATTGATAGATACTAAATAATAAATACCTTGTATTCCTCTCCTTTCCTATATTAGTCTACAACTCTGTTCTGCAGATGAAGGATACAGTTAGCATATGATCTCCTCACAGTTATGAGGGCAAACTGCAGAAAACTTATATACTCTTAAAAGCAGGATTCTGCACTTACTCATTATAAAACAACCTCATCAGGGCTAAGCAATGATGTCACTCAGTTGTCTGCAGCAGCATTTTCCAGCTATTGCCATACTCAGGCAAGACTATTCCTTGGGGACAGCTATACCCTGTTTTTTCAGTAGTAGACATGTGACAATACATTGTCTCTCAAGCCAAACTACCAGGAAAGAAAAATATCTGGCAATTCAGGGAGGAGCACAGAAAAGGAAGAGGACTGTAGAAAAGATAAAGTAGGAGAAAATGCTTTATTTCTTCAAGGCATATTATCTTGACCCGGGAAAGTGATGCCTTTGACTATATAAAGACAATTGCAACATGAAACTTCCTGCTTGTAAGCATCTATCTTTACCTTTGGGGACCACTTTAGGAAGCAAGAGATTTATGGCAGCTGTAGGGCTTCTATTTCTGTTCCTCTGGCTTGGAGAACCATACCTTTCCTCACAGATTTTACAGTCCTTTTACAAGGTTTGATCTGTGAAATAGGAAGCAGTGTTTCTTAAGCTATCTAAGAGTGCCTCTTTGTTTCCTATGTGCGATTCTTCAACTCTGTTTCTCAGTCCTTCAGTAGAGACAGGCAACATCTGCTGCTGCCTACTCCTGTTTCACCTGCTACCTTTTCAGCCAGCTGTTAGTCACTTCTCACTCTGCTGTCCCAGGACAGAATTACAGAGGTACCTGTTGGAATGAGGTATCTTCACTGATCAAAGAGAGGCTCTCAGTACATTGGTGCAGTCACCACCCAGAGTTACAGAAGTGCTGTGAGGGATTATTCATCCTGAGAAACAGGAAAGCTATCATATCTTCTCCATAGTGTCACTTCACCCTTCCTGAAGTGACAACAGCCCTCATTTTGGGCTGGCAGCCACTGATCTGTGCTACAATCACACTGAGAGCTGTCTTTTCCCTGCGTGCAATCTCTCACCAAACAACATATGCGAAGAATACAACCTGGCTGTCGGATTCCAGCTGCCTCTCAGCTGCCTCTGCAGTTCCTTTCCAGCCTTCAGACTACCATGGCACTTTGTAAAGTGGGTTTTTATTATGCAGACCTTGCATTCACTGGAAACTAGGCTGAGCCTACAGCCTTACAGCAAAGGGCAGCCTGTTCTCTTTACCAGGATCCTGAGCTGCATCAAAAGTAAGAAGTGAAAGTGGGGGAAAAGCACCATCCACCCTGGGCATTTTTGGCAGTCAGCTCATGGGCTTCTGCTGAAGGAAATGCAGGGTGCTGCCGCTCCTTAATACAGTGGCAACAATTTATTGCTGTGGGAGTGCCCGAAAAATGCTTCCTGTCTCCCATGGCAACCTTGAGCTTGCATGGAACAAATTGTGAGCACATCCTGCTGTACTCATTCACACTCTTTGTGATTTACCACTCGCGCCTGCTACAAAACCAACAGCAGAGAAACAGCAGTGGAGTGCGCTGGCTCTGACTGATGCATGTTTTTATCTCCACAGTTGTTATTCTGTTGTTGCCTGTTCCTAGCAGTTGACTTTGTGTGCTGCTATCATGTATAAATCTCTAGTTCCATTCAAGGGTGGAATTTGTAGAACAAGCACTAACTGGAAAAGAATTGGTGACTCATAAGTCTAAACATCCTTCATATTTAGCAGGAATAAATATTGATGCTAGAGAGATTTAAATTTAATAATGGTTAAAAATTGCAGTGTGTTGATGGGACGGTCAGTTCCTTGTGCACCTATGACTCCTATTGACTTTGGAGGTAGTTGCAGGGATGCAGCAAAAGTTGGTTTTAGCATTTCTGAATTGTATTCTGTACTCCCAGGGATTTCCAGGCAAGGGAAAAATGAGGAAGAGAATTGCCTTTGGAATTTTCATTTCATTCTTTAGGAGTAACTAACAAAGGGAAATATTTTGCCATGGTGATACACTTTTCTTTTCATGAAGTTAAGATAACAAGAGTGACATAATTTTCCGTTGATTTCAATCTACATTTTTTTTTTTACCATATAAAAAGAATAAAGGATAGATCACTGGACATTGGTCAGTGGCATGCTGGATAAAATTCCACACATGCATACATGTATCCTGAACAAAAACTATGCACTTTTTCAGTGGGAGGCATTAATATTTGTGAAGAGCAAGCCTAGGGTTGGTGAAGGACAACCAAAGACTGGTGCAGCTCCCCAGCTCATCTTGTTTCCGCACTCATGCCTGTCCCTGTTGTGATGCAATCTGGCAGCTCTCACATGTCCTTGCAACAAGGATGTACCACTTTTAAGCTTTTTTCAAGAAAGGAAGGAAAACCTCAAATGATGATCTCAGACTTGCAAAGGAAGATGGAAAATATAATTTTCAAATGCCTGATTTGTTTAATAAATTGGAAAGGTGTTTGTGCTCTTCAAAAGGAAATCCTTTAAATGCCAGTTGTTTAAACCATGGGGTCCAATTGTTAGGGGGAAAAGGGTAGCGACTGTGTAAGTTATGCTTAAAAAATGTGACATTTGCATCCACTTTGAAGTAGCCATTGGGAGAAAACTCATTAAGAATGAGTAGAGCATTTCTAAAACCATCTACTAGGGGATGCAGTTTGGTCCTGATTTAACTGTTGAATTTAAGAATATGCAGAAATATTATAAGCTCCATGCACTAAAAAGAGATGTGTCAAATCCTAAGGCTCACCAGAGCAGCAGTAGGCAGTGGATCAGCTTATTGCAGAGCTGGACAGCATTTGCTCCCAGTCCTGTGTCCTATCACTACCAAATGTATTCTGTCTCATCCTTAAATCTTTCAGCAAAGAGTTGAGCTGCTTCTAGCATTGATCTGAAGCCCAAATGAGTTCTAATGTAATATAAATAATAATAAAAGCCGTAATAATTGCCATTTAACTTTCCTCTTATTATTAGTCACCAAAAAAGCCCTACCATTCTCCCCTAAAGCATACATAAACAATCCAGTGCAGCCTTGAAACATAAACATCCACTGACAGCTGAAGCAGATTTCATTAGCCATTTCCTATATGATAAATATCCTGGCATTATTAATGTCCTGCTAAGTAAACATTGGCAGTGTTAAAATGAATACTTAAAAAAAAAATCATTAGACACTACTATATTAACATGAGTAGCAATATAGTTCATCAGTCATAATCAAATACTTTCCTGGGATCAAAATCATCCTGAGATGAGCACATATGCTGAATTTTTTCCTCACACTTTAATATCAGTTTTCACATTATTGCATCTACCTAAGTATTTTTTTGCTATTCAGAATAGGAAGCAAAGACATGAATCTTCTTTTTGCTTAGTTTTTCAACTAAATACAACCCATGCAACAGGCTATAGGTATTCCCTGACCTGAATAGCATAAAGTTTATATAAGACAGAGAAACAGTATTGGCAAATCCCAAAAATAAATAAATGACTTAAAAGAAAATATTATTAATGATTTGTACCTTGGATACCATTCTTTATAAAATTCTACCATATTAAGCTACTCTAAATCCCTGAAGTCAGACTAGCCTCACTTCAACATATCCTTATGTCTCCTGTCTGGAAAGGCTTTCCTAGAAAGCTCCTCATTATTTTTGCCATCATTTACATGATGGAGCATGTCCAGAGAAGGATAATGAAGCTGGTGAAGGATCTGGAACACAAGTCTGGAGCACCTGAGGGACCTGGAGGTATTTAGCCTGAAGAAAAGGAGGCTCAGGGGGGACCTCATTTCTCTCTGCAACTGAAAGGAGAATGTAGCCAGGTGGGAATCAGCCTCTTCTCCTAAGCAACAAGTGATAGGACAGGAGGAAACAGCCTCAAGTTGCATCTGGGGATGTTTGGGCTGGATATTAGGAAATTTTTTTTACTGAAAGGGTTATCGAGCATTGGAGCAGGCTGCCTAGGGAAGTGATTGAGTCACCATCCTTAGAAGTCTTCAAAAAGCTTACAGGTGTGGCACTTGGGGACATGGTTTAATGGTGGATGTGGCAGTTCTGGGTTAATTGTTTGACTCAAGGATCTCAGACACATTTTCCACTCTTAATGATTGTATGCTTCTCAGATTCTTTCTGATTTACCCATCCCTAAATATTTCACAGGAAGAGAACTTACATTGTGTTTTGGTGGGGGTGAGTTGCAAAATGTGTGAGTGCAATGGTGAGGTGGGTGGAGCACTGCAGGGCACGCAGAGAGGCGCGAGCAGCGCGTGATGCCGTGTGCCACTCCGCAGGTCCTCAGGCTAGGTTGTCTGGTGCCTCCTCTTTCCCCAGCCCCCACAGGACTGATAGATCTTTGCTACATCCCGGGGGGCTGTGAGGATAAAGCCACTGTGAGTGTCTCAAGTGCTGTGAAGATACACAACAACAAAGGACTGTGCATACAGCCAAGTCCACAAAGCACCCCTTAAACACTTCTTCAGTTTACTGTGGCAAGTGTGTCTCATATTCATTAGGCTCCATCTGATGTATATGTTGGTTAGCTTTGTTATTTTAAAATATATAGTCATATTTAGAGTTTTTAGATATCTAGAGCTAATTTAGATTAACTCTCGATATCAGAACCTACAGAGTTACAGGCAGTCCTGAGTAGCAATATGACAGAAAAAGGCAGGAGACTTTCAGGGTCTGGCGTGCAGAGACTTTCACAGAAATTACACTGAAAAGTCAAAATTGCTTCTCAGCATTTCAACCCCATTGAGCAACACCAAGATGAGTTGTCTGAAAGAGGAACCTCATCTAGAAACTGCAGTTTGCAGAAAAATCTTTTTCTACAGATGCTTTTGCTGATCTATGAAACAGTCCCATATAGAGCCCTCATTTCTAGTAAAAGCTCAGTCTGTCTCCATGACAGGAACAGAAATGTTGCTCCTTACATTGACAGGAGATAACTGGGATCTCTAAGAACTTCATAGGTTTGTACCGGATTAATTATCATGGCATTATGCACAGTGGTTACTGACTCTCCCTATTTTGTACTTTCACCTTCCTGTTAGAAACCAAACGTTTGTTCTGTGACTAAAGCATAATGAAATTGACATTCACGGGATAGCATTTGCCAGGGCTGACCGGATGTTTGTCTTCTGTTAAACAAGAATAAATATTGATAGGCATAATCCTAAAAATCACAGCTACAGTAGAAAATAAACAGTATGACCCTGTTGTTAATGAGTTATTGAAGATCAAGTACATTTATACAATTCAGATATAACCTGCTTCCCTGTATGCCTTCTTTCCTGCTGTTGCTAGAATATTTTTCAGTTTTCCTTTAATTTTTTTCTGATAAATCACAGTGAGAAGCAGTTAAATGTTTTGCAATAATATCAATTTGCAATTAAATCTAGTAATAGCACTGCTTTTCCTTTTCTATGTCTTGTTCTTTCATTCACACTTCTGAATTTAATAGCCAGAATCATCCATCATGGTGAAGTACAAGGAAGATGTTGCATGCAAGGACAGCAAGACACCTCAAATTGCACTTGCTGCATCTGCAGGTGTTGTGGGGTGCATTCCTTGGCTTAACTGGGACAGGCTGGTGTAGCTGCAGTGGAAGACTAGGAGGCTACAGAAAGATGTGCTGTGATATGAGCTGTAGAACCTTCCCCTTAGAAGTGCAGAAGGGTGGCATGGAGAGTCAGGACATGTATGCAGGAAATGAAGACACAGTAGAAGATGCTGCTTTTCTTGGAGAGGCCAGAAGTGCTGAATTGCAGTGGTTTGCCTCTGTGCTTCTCCATGCAGCTTCCTGACCCACCCAAGAGCATGCACCCACGCTGTGCTCTTCGGAAAGCTGACAGCAGAGACAGATGACTGCAATGGAAGGTGTGCAGGGAAACTTGCATGACAGGCTGGGAGTTTGCAGCAGGGACATTGCAAAAACAGGCAGCAAATTCCAGCCTGCTATGTTTTCCTGCATCCCTGGCCAAGGCTGGGACACGCTGCTTCATGAAGAGGCAAAATGACGTTGGTGGGACTGATTGGGCAATATCTTCCTGACAGACAATGCTTTCTTACCAACAAAGTTTTTTTTGGAGAGGAAAACTGTTTTGGCACAGTGACCTTGAAGGATTGCCAAGATCTGAGGGGAAATCTGCTCTTTGGCATCCTGTGAACTCTCAGGTTGTGTGGCAGAAGTGACAGGGTGACGTCAGTGTCAGTAAGCAAGGAGCACTCCATAAGGGTTGGCCATTCCAAGAAATGACACAGATCAGGGCTCTCCCTTTTGACACCTTCTCCATTAGTTCCCATTAGCCTAAAATACCCACCTCCTTCTAGAACTGATTTAGTTATCTTTTACAATTTCAAACTCATGATTTATCCCTGTTTGTGAGAAGTGTTTTGCAACCTCATCCTAACCCTCTTGTATCAGCACTGAAATTAAGTAATAACTGCATGCTATTACACACAAATACTTGTAGTATAAATTGCTTAAACAGAATGTGATGCATGCCATTTCTGAATCTGGCCATAATGGATTCTCTTGTTCTGATATTATTCAAGCAAAGAATTAATCAATGAGCCATTGATGGGAAAGGAATATTTTTCTCTTCATTTTAAGTTTCTGTTTTCTATGAAAAGGTACTGAAAACACTTAGAAGTACTGCTTAACAATGCAAATGAACACATTTACCTTACTAGCAGAGTGTTTCTATTCTTAAATGGAAAAAAAGAAGAATTAATGAGAATACCATTTTTGAAAAGCTATGAGGTTTGACACCTACAGACTTCTGTGGTTGATCTGAAAAAAAAAAAAAAGGAGTAAAAATGTTCTTGCTTCTCTCTTTTCCGCTCCTTATTTGTGTGCACAGGCCCCAGATGACTGAGGCTGAGATAAAATGTTATCAAATGTCACTTCCATTACATTCCTGGTACATGTAGAATATGAGAATTTACAGAAACTAATTGGGCTGAATTCCAGGTGATTATTCCATTTTTCTGACACTGGATCTGTTTCATAGTAACTACTTTTTCCTTGCGGGAATGCCTTTGCTGAACCTGGGCCAAAACCAATCTGCTCTTCCTTCAGTGTGTACATACCTCTTGGCTTTTGCATCATTCACATAATCACCTGTTTGGGAATTCATCCCAATCACATTCTTTTTTGTAGATAAGGCATACATCAATTTATCTATTCTGCTGACTTTGGATAAGTCATAAATTTTGGCAGCAGAAAACCTATCTCCTCAACTTACATGGTCCAGCAATAATCCATGAACTGAAAATTTATTTAAGTCTAGCTTCTACTGATTAAAGATACTATTAAGCTATACATCACACTGAGCACCATTTTTAATATTACTGAGGCATTTTAGTCATATACATGAAAGTAAGAAATTAAGTGAAGGAGCTGATTCTTTATTTCTCAGAGAAATATTTCCTTGACCTCCACTTGTCCTTGGCTTTCTTTTAGTTTCTTCTCCAGGGTACCTCAAATCCCTATACTTGTAACTGTGACTGCTTAGTGAAAGGAGCAGGCTTTCCAAGTCATAACCAACTACATTACTGTTGGAAATCCAACTCTTTGGCAGTTGTGCTTGGATTTATGCCACATCTAACAGCCCACACTAGATCAATTCCACTTTACTCAAGGTTAGCCTGTGGTGGGAACACCCTGATTGGGTCAGGGTCAATTTAAACCCCAGATATTGTCAGTAGTATGCTGACAACCCACCTCAAATCCCATCCACAGGCTGGACTGGTCAGGAGTCTCAGAACACTCAACTCTGTCGACTTAGCCTAGAAAATTTTTCTCTTGAAAAATGCAGAGAAAAGACAAACTTTCATTATGTGCATCTTCACATGTTTCCATGTAGCCACATTAATATCAAAGCAGTGAGGAATCAAATGAGTTCAAGGGATAAAGAATACCTTTTATCAATGCATCAAATAGTATTGTCTCACAATGGAGAACACTTCATGATCTAAAGTCAACACAGGTGCTTTGGAACATTTTTTACCTAAGCAAATGCAGAGCATTAAGCACTCAAGAAGCTTAGTTTCTTCTTCAGGTGCATAACTGCTTTCCTGAGCAGTGATCTGCTTCATCTGTTCCTAACTGGATATCCATGGGTTTATGGGTCAGTTGTTAAATATCTTCATTAAAAATACCCAACCAACTCCCCCCCAGTTATGTTACATGAGAGCATACAGTTATGTTATCCAGGAGAAGCTCCATTAGCTTCCAGTCGTGAAAAGAAGCCAAGGTCCAGCACTTCTCCAAATCATGCCTAAAACACACACACACACGTAAAGACTGAGAGGTTTACATGATAGTTTTTATGTTAATCTTGCATTGTAAGAGAAGACACTACACTGTCTTTATAGGCACTCTGAATTACATTGCCAGAGAACAGGTAAAAGATGGTTTCTGACTTTATAGGGAAAGTTTTTACACCCAAATATTATTCCTGTTCAATACAAAACTTGTACTGCTGTCAGCTGGAGCAGGACTGGTGCAGTGAATCTAGCTATTTTTTAATTCTCCATGCTAATTAACTTATAAGATGGAAAAATGAACCTCCCAAATACACAGTAATTGCTTAGACTGTATAAGCAAATATTGATCCATATATTTATTTTTCTTTTCATTACTGTGTCTCAGTGTCAGGCTAAATTTAGTCAAAGTAAATTAATGAAATGCATTTTTCGAAAGACTATTATCTGTGTAAAGACCCTCATTTTTTGTGTTCAGCAGCCAGTTACAGACCAATCAGATTTTCAAATATGAAGTGTGGCACTAATGTTGGGTGTGATTGGACGTTTGGTATTTTGAGAAGAGTGGGATTTGCCTTTAGTGTATGCCCAGCTCAATCTCCATCCCCAGACACTGTTTGCTGTGGTCACAATAAAAGAACTGTGTGGGTAGAAGAACCAGAAGCAAAGAGAAAAACCTTCAAATCACTTTGGTGTGCTGCATCAGGGGAAGAACCCTGCTTCAAGGCAATTTGATATGACCTGGAATTTTTTCTACCTGTATGGAGCAAACTCTGTAGAAGCCATTCATCTTTCCCTAGTTTCCAGGATTTCCATGCATAGGGATATAGTTCATTAATTCTCTGTGATCAGCTCATCAAAGAATGACCTGACATATGAGCTGGGGACTAAGGGAGTAAGGTGATCCTGATGTGCATCTTGGGATGAGTCCTCTTGCAAGATGAGATACAGAGAGAAGGTGTTGGGTTTGAAGATCACAGGTCATACTTACAGCAGTTTGGGTTTGAGGATAATGCAGCAGAGTCCTGAAGCTTAAAGGCTGAAACTCTGTGACTGCTGAGAAACTTTTCTCTGAGGAGCTCTGGCAAGTAAGCAAGTATTGGCTCACACCTTATCATTGATAACACAAGCACTGCTTCCTCCTTCTCTGCCACAGCTGAACTCTGAGATGAGATTGGGAGCTGGTTTTTTGCTGTAGTGTGCTTTTTACTTTGGCTTGTATTTACTCTCCACATCCCTCACAGGCACATTGGAAAGATCCTGCCTCAGTGCACACCTCTGCAAACATAAAGCTTGAGCAGGAGAGATTTGTTTCATGAGAGACACTCAGAGCTGACCCTGCAGCATCACCTGCAGCCACAGTGAGGCTGGTAAATGTGGCAGACACCATTCCCCTTTCAACATCCTGTGGGTGCATCCTGCTCCCCTGCACCACCAGCAGCTGTTTGTGTGTCTGCAAAGCTCACCTTTGTTCAGACCTTGGCCCTCCCAATCTGATGTGCCCCACACTGTTTAAGAAGGATGTCAAAGTCCTTGAAAGTATCCAGAGGAGGGCAACAAAACCAGTTGTAAGACAGGAGGGCACGTCCTGTAAAGAGTAGCTGAGGACTCTGAGCTTGTCTGGTTTTAAGAAAAGGAGGCTGAGGGGTGGCCTCTTTGCAGCTTCCTGAGGAGAGGAAGGGGAGAGGGAGGTGCTGAGCTCTTCTTCCTGTGTACTGGGTTTGTGTGGTAAAGTTTTGGTAGTGGGTTTCTGAGAGGCTGCCAGAAGCTTTCCCCATGCCCAACAGAGTAAATGCAAGGCAGGCCCAAGATGGACTTGCTACTGGCCTAGCCCAAGCCCATTAGTGGAATGTCTACCACCCAGAGTGGTAGCACCTCTGGGATAATATATTTAATAAGTTGGGAAATAAACAGCTGCACGACAGCAGTCAGAGAGAGGAGTGAGAATATGTGAGTGAAACTGCCCTGCAGGACCCTGGGTCAGTGAGGAAGAAAGGGGAATAAGGTGATCCAGATGCTGCAGCAGAGATTCCCCTGCAGCCCATGGTGCAGACTGGGGTGAGGCAGCTGTGCCCCTGAGCCCATGAAGATCCATGGGAGAGCAGACATCCATCTGCAGCCCATGGAGGAGCCCATGCTGGAGGCTCCATGGGAAGCCCACACTGGAGCAGGCTCCTTGCAGGACCTGTGGCACCATGAAGAAAGGAGCCCAAGCTGGAGCAGGTTTGCTGGCAGGACCTGTGACCCCACGAGGGACCCCACAAGGGACCCAAGCCAGAGCAGCCTGTTTCTGAAGGACTGTGCCCCATGGGAGTGTCCCACGCTGGAACAGCTCATGAAGAACTGCAGCCCATGAGAAGGAGTCATGTTGGAGAAGTTTGTGAAAGATTGTCTCGTGTGGGAGGAACCTCACGCTGGAGCAAGAGAAGAGTGTGAGTTCTCCTCCTCCTGAAGAGTAAGCAGAGGCAGACAATGTGTGATGAACTGATCAGAGACCTCATTCTCCATCCCCCTTCTCTGCTGAAGGGAAAGAGAGAGAAGTTAGGAGTGAAGTTGAGATGAGGATGAAGGAAGGATGTAAGGTGTTGTAAGAATTTGGTTTATTTCTCATTATCCTATCTGACTTGATCGGTAATAAATTAAATTAATTTCCCTAAATCGAGTCTGTTTTGCCCATGATGGTAACTGAAATGACCTCTTCCTGCCCTTATCTCAACTCATGACATGTTTGTTATGCTTTCTCTCCCCTGTCCAGCTGTGGAGGGAGCTGAGAGAGTGGCTTTGGTGAGCGCCTGGAGTTCAGCCAAGGTAAACCCACCTGGAATCCAGCGACAGAACACGTGGGAATGGTTCAAAACTGTGCCAGGGGAGTTTCTGACTGAACATTAGGAAGCATTTCTACACCAAGAGCGTGGTCAAACACTGGAACAGCCTTCCCAGAGAGGTTCCCAAGGCCTCAAGCCTGTCAGTGTTTAAGAGATATTTGGACAAAGCCCTTAACAACATGCTTTAACTCTTGGTCAGCCCCAAAGTGGTTAGACTGGAGTAGACAGTCATTGTAGTTCCCTCCCAAGTGAAGGAGTCTATTCTGGCAGGTACAATCTGTGCTTCAAAAATCTTAGAAGTGACATAGTCTAAAACTGCAAGAAAAGAAAAGGAGTATCTGCATCACAGAAGCCCAGGGGCCCACTTTAACCATGTCTATGTCAGGACCTAGAAAGGAATATGCATTATTTTATTTCTCTGTTGCTGTCTAGCAATTGCTCCTTGATAGCAAGCAACAATAAAGGTTTTGCCAATAATGACAGTTCAAATCAGTGAAGATGATGAAAATGTTTTTACTGCAAAAGACACTCAAAATATAACCAGGATTATATTTTTAGTTTTTTAATGAAGACCAGTTTCTGGTGCATTCATTTGGACTGTTTCCTGCCATTGGACAATCTCTCAAATCCCACTAATTTCTGTGGAAAATAAAAAAAAAACTCACCCAAAACCCCCCAAATAAAACCAAACCAACTCAGCAACTGACCTCTTACGTCTAAAACTATTAAAAGTGATGTACAACACATGATATCTCTTGACAATCATTCTTGACACCAATCTCTTGACACCATTCTCTGTTGCTAAATAATATCTGCTAAGGAATCTTTGACACTGATTTTTTTTTCTTTTTTTTTTCTTCATATTTGCAACCTCTTCTCTGAAGAGACTTTGTGGAAATTTGCTCAGCTTGCAGGAAGAAAATGCATGAGTTGATAAAAGCTAAAAATAACTCAGCAGAAGGCTGTCCAATAAGTTAGATTTAGGTTGAGTCATGGAAAAGCCTAGGAGTATTGTCAGCATCTGAGTTATACAGCTTTCTACTTCATTTGGACATGCCTTTGAAGTGTGTGAAACAATCTCATGAAAAGCAGCCATTGACTGTATTGATATTGCTATACATTCTTCAAGAAATCTGGGGACACTTATACTTCCTTTTGGGAATTAATTGTTCCGTATCTTGCAGGAACTGAAAAGGAAGTAAAGCTGAAAAAAAATCATCAAACCTTTTTGAATTTCTTCCATCTTACAGTAAGGTACTTTGGGAATAAGGGCGAAGCAGTGAATATTCTAATTTCCTAGTAAGACCTTTTACTCTGACTCATATGCCCTTTCTATGGATAAGAGAGGTCTAGAAAATAGAAGATAGATGCCATATAGATAGTGCAAGATAGAACTGTAGTAAGCAAAACTATCTGCAACACTGTTTTCAGAAAACAGTTATTTATGATTTATTGTTAAATGGAAAGTTGTACTCAGTGTGCTTCTATGAGGGGCTGTTTTCTATCCTATACTGTTGTCATGTATCTTCTGCAATAAAATATACTTACTAAACCTCTGATCTCAGTGGCCAGAAGAGGCTACAGGTGTGATGGAGAACAAGAATAAAGATGCAAAGGATCTTGCCAAAGTAAATATGATTCTATTTAAAACCAGAGAAGTGCTGTGTTTTGCACTTCGGAGTCATCCCCCAGGAACAGTCTACAGCATACATCTAGGAATATAAGCATACACTGAGAGGAATAATTAATCAGGCAGCTGCAAAAATCAGTATCTTTGAGCTAGACTGCATCCTCAACTGCACACAAGATGACAATGCCCTGATGTTGGGGGGGGAAAAAGGAGAAATAAGCTTCCTATTTCTTATTAGGATTTATGATAAATCTTCTACTACTGAACCTTCAGGTAAGTGCAGAAATGCTCTTTCCATCATGACAGCACAGTCAGAAGGTGGTAGATTAACTGTTTAGTTTCCAGAAGAAAGCTGTGAAAAAAACCCCCTTGTTTACAGCCAGAGACCTAGAAAACATAAACTTGTAAGAGAAGTTTGAGACAGTTGGGGCTTTAACCCTAAAGAAGAGAAAACTCAGATGTAATGTAACATTCTTCAGTTATGTAGAGACTGCTACAAGGAGGAAAAAAATTATATTTTCTGTGTCTGTGGAAGACAGGACAATAAATGATGGGCATAAATTCAGGAAGAGAAAATTAAGCTGAACATTAGGCACAGGGATGTTGGACAGTCTCATGGTGAAAAGAATGAAGGCTTGGAATGGATAAGAAGGAGAGGTTATGGTGATTTCATCTCTGAAGATATTTAAACAATCAGCTGAGGAAAACCCATACCTATGCTATGAAGAAAGGTTGTGGAGAGGACACCATCATGTAACTTCCTTTGAGGGAATTGATTTTTCACGGTAAAATAGTAAATTATGGGATACCAAGCATTTCAGCTGGAATTGACCATTCTTACTCCAAAGAGTTTGCAGTAATGAAAAAGAAAATGAAGAGCCAACCTGGGTTAAATAGGGCAAGGCTGTGCAACTCCTGGGTCATTTAGGGCAAATTACAGTTGTGAGAGGTCAAGACTGGCTTTTTCTTGAAAGCTCTGTGGTAGAAAATGGTTTTAATGAGAAGCTGAGAAGGAGGAAATTAGAGGTCTGAAGAACCTATTTAAAATTATTATTACACAAGTCCTACCAAGATAGAAATCCCAGGAAAGGCCCCATCTCTGGGCCTACAAAATCAGCCTTTCACCAAAAGTATGCAAACAGAGTAGAGATCTCAGCATGCTGTAATCTAGGATGAGCATCTATCACAAGCATATTGAAGCTGCGGTTTCCTGAAGAGCTCTGCTGAATTATTGGTTTCTCACAACCAAAAGGAAGAGATTTTGTGGCCATCCATCTCTGGCCTCCTCTCCAGCCCTGTGCTGGTTCTGCTTTGCAGTGCCATCTCTGAGGGCTGACACAGCAGAATGCTGCTGGGGTTTATGCTGTGATGGTTTTGAGCAGACTGTTGAGCTAACGAGGTCACGGGAGGAGGTCTGCTAAGTGCCAGCCTCAACATAAGTGGTTAAGAGCATGAAGCCAAGCTGGGAGAATGGGGCAGCTGCTTCAGGACCTCCTTCCAAATCAGTGAGTGATTAGGTTGGCTCAGCAAGTCGTGGAAACCGTGGCTTTGCTTCCACATAGAGAAGCTCTTTTTGCAGCTTGTAAGAAAGCCAGAGGAATTTAAAAAAAAAAAAAAAAAAAAAAAAAAAAAAAAAAAAAAAAAAAAGAGAAAAGTCACTAAGAAGGCTTATGTTGTTAAAAAATAGTTAATGCAAGGGGAAGAAGAAAAAAATAGATTGGAACCTAGCTGGACAGGAAGGTGGAAATATGCCCTTGATTTGATGTTCTTTGTTGCCTTCCTTAACTGCATGGTCATGACTTGGCAGCTGTTCAGGCTCCTGGAGGCATTGTACAAGCCCCTGATAGGAGGGGTTTCCTCTGATGAGCTGGCCATTGTGACTTTACAAGAAATTGTACAGTACTTCCTCTCATCCATTAGAAACCACTATTTTCTGAATGAATTTTCTTCTCTTTTGTTTTTAACACTTTAACCCTTAACCTTTCTGACTCATGTTTTCTATTCTGGTGTAGTGTGCAGCACGAGGTGAAAATGGGGACAGCCCACACAAATGAGACTCCCCTGCTCGTGGTCTGACAGGGAAACCAAGTGTTGCACAGAACCGTGTTTCTGCTGAAGAGCACTTTGCAGGCCTGGGAGTGTGGTATGAGAAAAAAAAAAAGCCTCTCTTGCAAGTCAAATGAGGAAAGTCAGGCAGTTATTGAACTTCTGGGTGATTCATCTGTACGCTCCAATTTGTATTAATTTCTAAACTGTGAGGAAGTGGTGTGGGCAACAAGGGTAGAATGGTATAATTAGGGAAATGACCCTTTCACAATTAGTGGAATGAATTCATCTGAAGATGAGAAAGAGGATCAAGTAGTTTTTGCAGTGGTCAGATTTACTGGACTAAGTTCAGACGTAGAAATACATCTCACATTAGAGTACCTGCTGGGGAAGAAACCCTGCCTGTCCAAGCCAAGCACAGGATATTGTGAAATACAGAAATACATGTGACATTAAAAAAGCCAAGTGAGGACAGAAACAGGATCTCCAAAGTTGAAGTTTCCCTGGGGGTCACTAGTGAGCACTCTGAAATTGGATTGGAAATTAAGGCTGTGGTGCCTTAGGAAGGGTGTACCTTGGGTTATGAAAGACCTTTGAGTATTTCCTTGTGTAATCAGCATAAAAGTCACAGTATGTGAAAAGCACTGGCTTTTACCTTCCCTCCTACCTATGTTCAAAAGGGAATAAGGAGATACTTCTCACTCACCCATGGTAATGGATGGTGCTAAGAATCCTGAGCAATGCCTGAAGGGATGGAATCTTCCCAAGACCTTCTCAGGAGATACCTGGTCTCAGTAAGCTCCCTGGGGTCCTGTTCTAAGTGGTTTGCTGCCAAAAGGATGAACCAGTATGTGACAGAAAGGCCAAGGGGATGCTTGACTTCCTAATCAGGTTATAGAATCAGTTCTCTTTCTCAAAATATGGGAAATAAATTTTTCTATAAATAAAGTGAAATGCATTTTTTCTAAATAATAAATTAAGGAAAAAAAAAAAAGCCCTTATACATTTTCCGTATGAAGGTGGAAAAGATCTGTAAACTGACCTCCCTCACTGTTGTCCTGCAATGTTGATAAAGCTCTGTGTTGATCTGGGTCCTTGGACCAAAGAGATATTTGGTAGGAAGGAAGAACCACTTAATAAAGATATTGTTGGAAACAGGACTAAGACCTTTAAGTGAATTGATGGCTGAATCAAGGCCAGGGGCTGGTGGATGGATCTGACAGGTAGCAGACAACTCTTTCTGGTAAAACATCCTTTTGCTCTCAGAAAAAGATTAGAGCTCTGAGTCCCTCTCTTTAAAATGTCACACAACAGCCAGGATGAAAAGGCAGCATAAAACCTCTCCTGTAACACCAACAAAACTTTCAAAAGCAATTTGATATGTGACATACTGCTACTTCATCTTGTCAGGCTGATATCACCTTGGTCCCTCTTGGTCCATCCATCTGAGCTGACTTCTTGTCCCTCATCTGCAGGAAGTGATTCATTCCGTCCCTGTGAAGTGCCCGCGCCGGGAGCTGCTCTCCTGGGGCTCATAAAGGTCTAAATCACAACACCACTGGACTGGGTGGCTGCAGTACCTTCAGAATGATGGGAAGAGAGAGCAGGAAGCAGAGTATTTTAATAGATGGTATGGATCATATCAACATATTTCAAGTAAATCAAATACCTTCACGCATTTTTTTTGTTCTCTTTCTTAGAATATTTTAGGTTATGTTTGTGATCTACTTTTGCGTTTTGTTTTGTTTCTCTTCTCTATTCAGCTGCTGTCACTTTTCAGCGAGGCACAGTGATGCTCTACCAGTCGAATCATAACAAGGCCTAAAATTTCACCCTCTTCTAGATTATATTCTTTGAAGGAGGAGAAGACAGACCACAAAAAGTGCAGACATTTCTATTAGCACATTAAGTCTGTCAGCTGCTGCTATGGTTTTAATTTTGAGCAGCGCTATATGCACTTTAGTCAGTGAAGTGGAGCTGTCATTTATCAGAAGGTAAAAAAGGACTCTGAAAAAAAAAAGCATCTTTTCACTCGGTTCAGTCTTTGACATGTGTATTTGAGTCATAGCTTGTCAGAATGATGAACAAGGTACACTCATGTCATTTTCTCCTCACAGAGCATCTTCCCTCAATGAGTTTCAGAGGTCTTCACCAATTGTCTTTCAGTCAGTAAGTAGATGGTCAAGTTGTGCTCCATTGCTGATTCAACGCTTCTGCAAAATCAAGTGGGCCCAGGGTACCAGTGAATAAAAATGTCTGGGGAAGGGACAGCACAGGCCAGTCAATCAGTAATGTTTGAGTGCTCACATGGTGCGTAGCACGACCTGGAAATGTGCAAAACTGCACTAGTTTGAGTGATGTCTGTGGGATGGCATATGCTTCAGATTTTCCAACAGGCAGCCCAGACAAGACTGCCCTGGATTTGGCACCTTGTATGGCCCTGTACATGGTAGACTTTGCACCTGCAAACCCTGATGTTGCACTGAAGGAAATTGACACACATTCTTTGTTTCACATTATGAAAATGTCGCATTAGTTCACAGAACTGGAAAAAACCCCACATCCAAAATGACATTTACATTTGAGGGCTACACAGGGCAAAGTTCTGTATAGTTCAGCTGTGGCTACTGTGCTGCTTGGCCACACAATGACAGAATGCTCCTTGCTCATCTTTTATTTAACAAATAAAAAGCCAGAGAAGTGCAGTGCAATATTATGCCTCATTATTACTACTTTGCAAGACTCCATAGGTGCAAAAGGAAAGGTTTTAAAATCCATCTATATATGACTATTGCCTCCTTGTAAGGTAGTCCCCTGTTGCCTTCAAGCACTTTCATTGCCTTACTGTGCTAGAAGGAAAAGCACCTGGCTGTGTAATGATACCCCACTGGCCTTACTGAAGTTGCTGCTGGTTCACAGGACACCATGGGAGATGAGACTTCAATCCCCATGATTCAGGTCAAGATGAAAATGAATAGAACTTAATGGAATATACTGTCTAGGCTTCTCCCAGTGGGAGAAAGAGAAAGTACAGCTTCTTTTCATCCGAGGAAGAAGCTGCTACACAGCAGTAAAGTAGACTCTAGTAAGGCTATAGATGTGGGACTGGATCCAAAAGGTTTGAGAGCCAGACGTTGGCTACACCTCTTTTGAGATAGTTTGAAGACAGCAAGGAGGCAAAGTTTTGTTTCAGTAAATTAAATGAATCCCTGGAAAGTCAGGAGATACCCTGGTGTGCACATAGCTGGCAAATACTCATCTGTAGCTCCATGGTGTTGCAGTGCCTGGGTTGATGGAGAAGGACTCTGGCTGCCATGTCCAGCTCTGTTTAGCGCAGGTATAATCTGGGGAAGTACTTTGACCCAACAAATGCAGGAGGGTCTTGGAACTTTGTATCTTCTTGTCACTCCTTTTTCTTCTCCAGCTTCTGAGTTCTTCTATACTACACCCAAGGACCATTGCAATCCCACAGTGAGGAAAGTGCTTTGGGTGAACTGTGTCCAGCACTGCCAAACAGGAAAAGGAAATCACAAAGGGCGGGAGAACAGCAATTATGAAGGTTCAATGTATTTGAATGATTTGATTTGAAGCAGGAACTGGGAGGAAACATAACAGAAAGTAGAGAAGAAAGCAAGAAAGTTTCTCTTTTAAAGCCATTGTGGCTTAATTGACAGGGCTACTGGCTGCAATAACGTGGTGCACGTGCTGCTGTTACCAAGGGCTGTTATGCTATGGGCACAACAGAAAACACTACAAAAAGAGGCTCCATGGCATAACCCTGGTCAAGTGAGGAAAACAAAAACAACCCCTTAACGGTGCAGTTTTGGGCAGGAAAATTGCATTCCATCGTTTGGGTTTTTTAAAGGTGATTTGGATGAAAAACACTAGGTTGTGTCTTTGGGGTTTTTTTCTGCTTTGTAGCATTTTTAGGGGTACTTAAATAATTTTTTCCCCAGTTTTTACTATATAAACAGTGGGATTGCGAATTTCAGTTTCTTTGCTTTTGTTCTTTTCTTTTGTTGACTCTGTGGTGTATTTGATTTTCTTCATGACTTTCATTGTGTGTCATTGCATAATATGTTGGCTATTTTGGTAAAGTCAGATTATGAGCCTGGATGCTGGTTGCTTGTTTGCCACCACGTCTCTTGTGCCAGCTTGTTTTGAAGGTCACAAAATAGTATACCTTACTGGAATAATGCTCCATAAAACAAAAAGTTAAGCATCTCCTCTGTTTCAGGTAATTGCATCCATAATGAAGGACCTGAGCTTTTAAAAGGGATTTCTTTCTCTCCAGGGTATAAAATTGCCATTTACAGTAAGTAGCTGCTGAATAACATTTAGTGTTTGACTGAATTTCCCTGTTTTCCTTGGAAATACATGCTTCCCTTTTGCTCAGGGCTGTGTAGGATAGTCTCTCATACACATGTATCCCTACACACAAAAAAGAATGGTGCCTATGAATCTTCCAGCTCTCAGCCTGTGAGCTCCGACCATAAAACATCCTTCTCAGAACATGAGGGGTTAAGCCCTGGCCATAACTAATATGAGATATAGAATGACTCTGTGTTGAGGGCACGAACCAGATTCAGTTCCCTCCTCTGTTATGGTCTCTGAATGAATTTATCAACTGCTGTCAAAAAGAAGAGGCAAACCCATTCCTTCTTTCCTTAACTCCCCTTTCTGCACCTGGGGCTTTCCTCCTCTTTACATGCTTTGGTGCTCAGCTGATGTTTGGTTGAGCCAGTTCAATTCACGCAGAAAAACATTCACACTTTTCCCATGTTAGTTGTCTGCCAGGCTTGTGAGACAAATTGAATTCAGGAAACGGTCTGATGATCATCAGATCTGGCAAAGGAGAGGAAGATGGTTTTGAGAGAGAGAAGAGCAAGATCTCTAGCATACAGCTTCCTCCTCTCTATTTGAATGGAACTCACTTCTCCTTCTGTGAATGAATAAAATGTGGAATAACCTTTCTTTTCTTCCTCCTAGGGTGGTTGTGTAACAACATTAAAGAAAGACAGATTGCAGCAGTGAAGGGGAAATGGATGCAAGGTTTTGCTTTATGTCTGTCCTTTATTAACTATTAATAAAAACTTTATTATATCCTTTGGTGTTTTTCAACAGTCTTATAATAATGTTTATCTAGGAAGGTTTGTTTTATCTTAGGAATAAGATATGCAAAATTTGTATGCACCATCCCATAAATATTTCTACTAGATGAACTCAAAATTTTGGTGTCTGGTAGGAAAGAAACATGTAGAAAATGGGTAGAAAGCTGAAACCCTGTGTTGCTTGAATCCATGTATTTAAGTTTAGCATCCTTTCCATTACCTTTAACTTGTGGTGATTTTTTTTTTTTTTTCATTATGATGTCTATTTCTTTGGGTTTTGAATAAAAATATCTTCTCCTTGCTTCTATATTGATGCCATTTGACTGTGAGGCTTTCAATCAATTCCTTCAGGGGTGCTGCTGGTTGTGGACTGACAGATAATTGAAAAGCAACCAGACTAACAAAGTTATGCAAGAACAAGCAGAGATCATCAAGAGTCCCTGCAGGAACTGACAGAGCTTCTCCATATTAAATAAGGTTGCAAAACTTCCCCAAAAAACAGAGCCTGCACTGAGCAGATCAGGCAGGATACTGTCTGTGGATGACTTAAGCTCTACTAACGGTGTCTGTGTTGCAACATACATTTGAAAGGAGGAAATAGATTTAAAAGACTAAATTCTGTAGTTGGTTGCACTAAGTGTCTCTTGATGCAATGAGGCTGCAGTTGCATAAACACAGTCTGGCTCTTCAGTCCAGGAGGGAGTCACAGAATGACAGAATAAACTGAGTTGGAAGGGACCTACAAGGATCACTGAGTCCAAATCTTGCCCCTGCACAGGACCATCCCCAAGACTCACACCATGTGCCTGAGACCATTGTCCAAACACTCCTTGAATTCTGTCAGGTTTGGTGGCTGACCACTTCCCTGTTCCAGTACCCAGGCACCCTCTGGGTGAAGAACCATTTCCTAATATCCAACATAAACCTTCTCTGACAAAAGGCCATTCCTTTGGGTCCTGTCACTGGTCACCAGAGAGAAGAGAAGTTGTATCTTTCAATGAGATCTCCCCTCAGTCTCCTCTTCTCCAGGCTGAACAGACCAAGTGACCTCAGACACTCCTCACACAGCTTCCCCTTGATGCCCTTCACCATCTTTGTTGCCCTCCTTCGGACACTCTCTAACAGTTTAATGTCTTTCTTACATTGTGTCACCCAAAACTGCCCCCAGCACTCGAGGTGAGGTCACCCCAGTGCAGAGCAGAGCGGGACAATCCCCTCCCTTGCATGGCTGGTGATGCTGTCCCTGGTGTCCTCCAGGGCAGGGCTGGCCCTCCTGGCTCTCAGGGCACTGCTGACTTGTGTTCAACTTTCCACAGACCAGGACCCCCAGGTCCCTTTTCATTGCTCTGCTTTCCAGCCTCTCATTCCCCAATCCGTTCATACACCCAGGATTGCTCCATCCCAGGTGCAAAATCCAGAACTTTCCCTTGTTGAACTTCATATGATTGGTGATTGCCCAGTCCTCTGATTTGTGAGGTCTCTCTGCAGGGCCCCTGTGCTCTCGAGGGAGTCAACAGCTCCCCCCAGTTTTGTATAATCTGTGAACTTGCTCAGCATTCCTTCCATTCCCATGTCCAGGTTGTTAATGAAGATATTGAAGAGCACAGGGCCCAGGATGGAGCCCTGTGAATCCCCACTGGTTACAGGTCCCCAGTCTGATGTCACCCCATTCACCACAGCCCTTTGTGCCTCACCCATGAGCCAGTTGCTCACACATCTCAGGATGTGTTTATCCAGTTGTGTGCTGGACATTTTGTGATCCTGTGAGAGACAGTATGGAAAGCTCTACTGAAATCCATCAAGATTTCACACACCTTGATCAGCTGGGTGGGTTACCTTGTCATAAAAGGAAATAAGGTTTGATAAGCAGGACTTTCCTTTCATAAAGCATGCTGAATGGTGTGTGCAGTCACCCAGAGCTGGGCGAGCTGCTGTGCCTGAGTGCACCAGGTCCTGGACAGCACATGTGTGTCTGGTCACTCCACTGGGCAAGAGCTACAGCTTGCATAAAGCTTTTGGGTGGCACAGAGGATGCCAGAGTCCAGAACCGGGTATCTGACAAGATAAGCTGTCTTTGAGGGTCTTTCAGCTGGTACTTTACTCCTCATTTGGGAAGTACTGACAGCTTTTGACCTCAGGAGCCCTTCTCTTCACAAACCATGAAAAACAACAACTCTGAGTCTGAGCAGAACTACTTCCATGATACAAGAAGAAAAAGGAATGCCTTGAAACACCTTCCAAAGTGCTGTGCCTGTTATCCCTGACTCAGTGGAAAGGTAGCTGGTAAAATCCTATGGAACTGAACGTTGTTTCACGGCTGGTCGGTTGACTCATGGCACGGTTCTCAGCAGAACTGCATTAATAGGAAAGCAGCAAATCAGCTGAGAAACAAACCCTATGGCTCAGAGCTGTCCTGTGCTTTCCCCACCAGAGGCAGTAGGTCAATCTGTCACCTGAGATGCAATCTCTGAGCTACTCATAGGGTTCCTGCAAAAGTAAGGAAATCCTACTAGTTCCTGATATCAATGAGGAACTGACATCTTGGCTTTTAATCATGCAGAGAAACACACTGTGAAATTTTCACAGCTGTCTGCTAGGCTGATTTGTCAGGCTGGTAGATGCACTTAAATATATTCTTCCCCACGTAGGAAATGGGGTCACAAGTTTTTCCTTCCTCACAGCCTTTCAGTCTGTGACGGAAGACAGGGCTGAGCCCAAGGTAGTGGGGTCACAGGGGAGGTGAAATGAAAATACAGGAGGAAAGTTGAAGATGCCTGGTCAGAACACAACAGTATTACAGTTTTGGGGTACTATCATTAATACGTGTGATTAGCAAACAGATTCAAGAGGTCTCAGTTTTTTTCCTCAGCTTTATTATTTTGATATTTTTTTTTTTAACTTTGATCATCTCCAGCAATGAAGTACTCAGCTCTCAGTGCTCAGGTTACAGAAGCTATAGTGTGTTTGTGGAGCAAGGTGAAGGTACGATTATGTCCTTGTTGTCCTTGAGTAATTTCTAATGTCCATGTGACACACTTTCCTGCATGGAGCTTCCTGTCTTAGCTCTTCAGCCTGTGCTAAGGGCAGTGTGGGGCTGCCCTTGAGCACAGGACATGCACTCAAGCAAATCCTAAATGCTCACTGCACTGAGCATGTGTGCACAAGGGATGAATGAAATAATGGTTTGGTTCCAGCTGTACTCTAAGTTAGGTTAGTCAGGGCTCTGGTCTCCAGCACACAGATGCCAGTTCCAAGGACTTAACTGCCAGATACTGAAAACCCAGCTCACAATGCATCACATCGTGCCAAAAAATCAGAGCACTCTAAGCCTTCCTGTTGGTGCATAGTTGGCTTTCTGCTTGCTCACATTGCACAACACATCACTGAAACAAAGACAGTGCAAACAGGAATAAATGTGTTGAAAAACCTGGCAGCAGCACGAGTATAGGTCAAAGTTATCTACCTCCTGCCTAACCCAAAAATCAGGAATGGAGTGTGGGAAAGAGCAAAACAGTGGGTTTTTTTCTTCAAAAGGTTTTAGTTCTTTTGCTGGAACGTATCCAGCAAAGGAGGTTTTGGCATTCAAAGTCTATTTTACAGGTGTGGGCATTTGTGTGAGCCTGTGTAGCAGGGGGAACTGGCATTCTCAGTGAGGGTGGCTATGGAACAAGGCTTCCATTTCACAAAATGAATCCAAAACACAGAGGATTTGGGGGAGTAATTTCCCTACCTACACACCAGGTTATTGGTTTCTGGTTAGGGCCATTCAAGAGTTCACAACTGAGCAAGCACAGGTTCAGCCTGCTTTGCTTTCTTTATGTTGGCTGCTTTCAAAGTGGCAAATTCAGTCTAAATTAACATGGCTTTCCAAAATTTATGCAAAGGGAACTGGTTCTGGTTGTGTGCAAACTGTCCTATGACTTCATAGGATGGGGTTTGTGTTCAGGTGTTCATCAGAGTTTAAAATCCCCTGCCTCCTGCCTGAAGATGGAAGACATTAAGATGTTATTTATACAGGCCATAATATTGTTGCTGTTATTCCATCACAAAAATTCAAAGCCACCTCTCCTTTTTTCAAATCAGTTTTATGTTATGGTGAGGTTGTTCATAAAACCAAATTTTGGGTAATGGGAACATTTTGTTGTACAGGTCAATGTATGTGCCTTTGATCACCAGCAGAGGAGATGGGCAGTCCCCAAGGACAGCTCAGATTGCCCTGCAGCTCTGTCCCTCTGCCAGGGTGAAGCTCACTGCTTCTGTTGACTAGAGCACACCTGGGGAAAATCCAGTCCCTGGAGCACACACAGAAACCACCTCTTGCCTGCACTCCTGCTGGGGCTGCAGTCTGTTTCTTCTAATTGATCTGTTTGCAATCCCATTGAGGCTACAGTAGCTACATTTGGCTACATAAGAATTAATTTTAGTATTGTATAGAATATACTGCATACATTTTGGGAGGTGGGGAGAAGAAGGCACAAGTTTATCACCCTTCCTTTTGCTAGACATATGTTCTTTTCCTGTGTCCTTACTTTTCCAGGAAGAGACACAGAGCAAACATTTGTCCCTTTCAACAGAAGTTGGTGCTCCATAAGACTGAAGCTGTTTTCAGCCATTCTCAGTAGAACTTGTCCACATTTAAATGTACTAGCAACCTCTCCATTCAGATCTTTTCCTCATGAGGACTAATGGTAATAAACCCATAGGAATAATAATCCCAAATTCATATACATAATTTTTTTTCTTATTATTTATTTCTTTAATTCTTATCATTTTCTTAGTTCGTTTCCCCCAAGGATATGAATGTACCTCTATAGGGATACACTGCTTTCTCTCAAGATACAGAGTGTGAAATTAAGGTGAATGGGAGAAATTAGTTCTCTACACATTGGTCAGAAGGATTTGCTTGGTAGCACAAAGTGTGTGCTACAGCATTGACCAAATTCTGGACATTCTACTGTTGACTTCACCAGGAAACATGACCCTTCCTCTAACACATGGTTATCTTGCTTCATAGAGAGCATCTGAAAAAGCAGAACAACAAAAATGTAATTCTGTCCACTAAACCTTACCAGCCCTCAGGAATTTAGGGAAAGTATCTATAAAGAATGATAGTCTTGTGGTTGAGACACAAGTCTCTGACTCAGGAAATGGGTAGAGCATCCTACCACAAGCTTCTAATGTGAACTGATGCTGCATAAACTCTGCTGCTTCTGTTTCCCTGCATCAGTAGCATGGGATTAGTGCACTCCTAGTATTGTTTTCCCTTTAGTTCTCCCTAAAAGCTCTTTGATGCTAAGTCTTCCAAAATTTAGACTCCTGGGGCATCAGTAATAGGCTGAAGCAGGAATTAGAATCCTTGATTAACTTTTCATACGGTCTCCTCCTTGTTATTAAACAAAATGCATTTTTCACTTTTTTATGATCAATGTTTGTGGTATAAGCACAACCAAAGCAAGGAAGCTTTCTTATATCACACAGTGATTTAAATAAAAGTCAGTTCTGCAGTTCTTCAGCTGGCTGCTCCCAGTTAATTTTTAATACAAGTTTTCGTATTAATTTTTGAAAGGATCTTAAGTACCTGACTTGTGAGTACTTTGAAAAATGTCACTTTCTTAGTTATCTGTAAAGGCTTGAATGGCTCTTGAGCCTTACAGTTCCTCCTCTAGGTGAAAACATTTTTAGTAAAGAATGGAATTAGGGATCCCCTGCTTTGCAAACCTGGAAAGCTTGAAGCCTGAGAACTGGCATGAAACTGGCACAAACTGATAGGGAAACAATGCAAATATTTCTGGAAATGTTTTCTCAAAGAATTTTACCTTCAATGAATCAGTGCTTTTGCCAATAACAAGGTTAGTCTTGCAACCTAATTTTGAGGTGTTCCCAAGGTTTCGGCATGTCTCCATTCCCAGCCTTTCTTCAAGATAAATCTCTCAGGCCTTTTATGGTTGACCCATTGTTCATACTTGACTTTTTTTGTTTGATTGAATAAGCGAGCTTTTTCTGCCTGATTTGGAAGCCCCAATGGTCAGGCTCTCTGCATTCTCATAGACTCGATAGCTGTAAAGAAGATTCAGTAACTCCATCCTCTATCCACTAACACTGCAAAAGCTGCTTTTACCACAAATATGAAGGATAAGGTTGGAGAGATTCCTCTGTAATGCCCTTGACCACTGAGAGCAAAAAGGAAATTCTTTTGTTAGAAGAGTCAGTCCTGAGTATTTATCTTGCTATGTACTTTAAGGAATGAAGTGCATTGAGCTTTCCGCTGTCATTCCCAATGTGTGTGAAAGGTCAGCTTTGTACCCCTTCCTGCTCTCTTGTTACACATTAAACCCTCATGTCTTTTATGCTGTGAGTCACTCATGCTTTCAGTATGAGAGAACGGGATAGTTTCGAGGCAAGGAAACCGTTCATTTCACTCATCATCTACTCTTCACTGTTTTACAAGCACTGGAACATGATGACTCAAAGTTAAACCAATTTCAGAATGTATCTTCACTATCCTTGGAAATTTCAGAGTAGTGTGCTTTAGAGTCCAGTGATCTCTACTTTCTCCACACCCAATGCATGTTTCCTGACTCACATGTGGTCTGAGTGACTTATCACATTTCTTGTTCCCTCTCATTTTAAGAATCAATAGTTTTCTCCCTCTGTATCTCTTCCCTCTGTGTAATCCTTAGTTCTCTTGCAATAACCGTATTTGATTTACCTGAGCCTTATGAAAAGTCTTTTTGTGGTCAATGGAAATATGCCCACAGTATTCAGCAGGCTGTGTGAACAAGGCACATACTAGAATTGACTGGAAACCTTCCAAGGAAGTGGTGGAGGATTTGGCATTTTTTCTTTCTTTTAGTTTTTTTTGGGTTTTTTTTTTCCCCTTTCAGTGAGGAATGTGATGATTCATTGTGGCTGAAACTTGTCTATGACTTTCATTGGGAAACAGCATGTGCCCCTAGCCCAATCAAACTTCCTGTTCCTCCCACTTCAAAACAGAATGTAACCCCATTTTTTTTCTGTCTTGGATGTATATTCAAACCATGAGACATTTCTGCGTCTTCCTTAGACCTCTTTTCAGTTTTCCAACTTTCAAAGATTAACATTTGTTGCTCTAGAGAAATTATTAAGTTGTTACAGCTCTAATCTGTAATGGATGAGAGCGAAAGTTCCTGCTCTGAACTAGGTAAAGTAAGACCATGAACCTAGAATTTTCACATCACAAGGAGATGTTCTCACACTGAAATGCTGTGGAATAATTTATTATTTTACCTATGCATTAAAATATTGTAAGTCCCCTGTGTCTCACTGCAGAGCAGGAAATCTTATAAAAGCCCACCTCTTTGCATGAGTTCTGATCTTTCTCTGTTGTGCTGGTCCTTGTCTGGTGCCATCCATTCTGCTAATGAAGTTACCTTCTACATCTATCCAAGTACTGGGGAGAAATAAGTAAATAATATTTTAAAATTAATTTCCCCTTCACTATCAGCAGAACAAAACTTCTACCCAAAACTTTCTAGTGGAAGCGTGGCTGCAGTGACAGCCAACATACAACTTTTGAAAGATTAGAGAATATGTTGAATCACATTAACTTCAACTGTATCTATAGCTGTATCTATATAACATATCCAGCTATGCAGTTCCAAGAACATCCTGCATCCAGGGATTCAAGCAAGCTTTAGGACACAAAGGCCACAGCAGAGTGACGTGCATCCTTATTCATGGCTGGTACTGCAATTTGCATGTGCAGTAGAAAGAACTTCTGTGCTTGATGGGACCTATTTATGCAACTTTCCAAATGTCTTGAATAACATTAAACATTAAAAAGCATTAAACTTTTCCTTGAAAAATATCTACTCACCTGTCCTTCACCACCATTAAATAAAAAGTTAAAAATCTCTAATGATATTCTACCTGATCCTTTACAAAGGTCACTTATATAGATGGTAACCAGTGCTTAATTTTTCCTTTTGCTCAGGAAAGTGTGCTAAAGGATTTAATTTTAGTATTTCACACTTTAATGACATTACAGTTCTTCTGAAAGAAGCATAATAGATATAAGTATACTGGAATATCACCTAGCATTTTCCAGCTGATTTTCTAATATATAACCCCTCTATCTACAGCCCCGTATATGAACTGGATCTGGCCTTCCCTGTCTCTGTAAGTACTGGTTTTTGGTCCAGCTTCAATCTCATCAAACTTTCAGCTTCCAACGTCTTTGTGCTTTGTTTGTTCCTGCTTTGCAGGAAAACATGCTGGAATTTTTGTGGGTTTCCCCCCTCACCCGGATTTCAGTGTTTAGTTGAGCTCTCTCGCTTTAGTTTGGTTATTTTCCAGTCTTCGGTTTCTTCTCACTAGAAACACTTTGGGCACGTGCTATCGTAATTGCAAATTGCTCTCTACAGGCAGACCATGGTTACCAGAGAGTCCTGCCTCTATCCTCAGCAAATCTGTGCTTAACCGGTGCAGCAGACCACCACAATTCTCATGTCCCCCAGCTGAGCTTTGGGTTAGAACTGGGAAAATGAATAGAGTTTAGTTTCAGGACAAGGGTTATTTCTTACCTAAAAAGGGATGTGTCTCAGTACTGACATCTACTGCACACTGACAAATTTGTTGAAATTTAGGTGAAAATGCCACCTTCCCAGCAGTGTGCACAGCGTGGGGTGTAACTGGGTCACAGCAAGACTCAAGGGTGAGGTCTAGAGAGGCACCATCCCACATTTCCATAAGCAAACATATCCTACAAACAAGTGATGGAGAGAGGAGAGTGGGGAAAGGAAGTCGTGGTGTGACCTCCTACTTCTTGAGTGGTGCTTATCACTGAGCATCAGGTGGGTAGGTGGGTGGTGGTCTCATAATTAGAGTAAGTGTTGGTCGTTGTTGTTGTTGTTGTAGTGCAATCTGCCAAAGAGCAACCTGGAATAATAAATCCCATTACATGTGCTGCAGAAAAACACAGAAAGAAATATTTTCCATCTCCAGCCCCAGTTTGTTAAGGGCAGTTGTGTAATTCACCTTTCTTTGGCATGAAACCAGCCTAGAAGCAATTAATGGGTCGGAGCGCCTTGGTAAATTCACGGCTGAAGGGGGAAAATTGGTCATAGCAA
>VYZP01079010.1:125146-144496 GCA_013400635.1 Hypocryptadius cinnamomeus | reverse complement strand
AGGGGCAGGACCTGCCAGGACTGCCCTTGTTGAACTTCAGGTGGTTCTTCCCTGCCCATCTCTCCAACCTGGTGAGTCCTTCTGAAGGGCTGCACAGCCCCTGGAGTTTGAGCTAGGCTTAAGGAAACCTGTACAATAAGATTCAGGAAGGTGGAAATGAAGGTATAACAGGGCATGCACTGTGTTGGAGTGAAGCTCCATCAGTTCTGTGTTGGATGTGGAATGCCAAGGTTTCTGACAGATAGAGAAATGAGGTTTTAAATACATTTTAAAATCTTAAAGTGGTGTTTAATCAACTCCTGGAAAGAACTGTGTGGTGTGGTTTCCTCTGACAGAGGGGCACTGAAACAAGAAATCCATCTGGTCCCTTGTTTTCTCTTTATTGTTGTTTTTCCATGGCAAGTGGAATGGGTCCATGCTCAGTCAGCCTGGTCATTGAGCAAGTGAGAACCTGTATTCAAGTCAGGATTGTTTCTGGCCTCTGTTTACAGACAGAACCAATGAAGTGTATAGATTAAACAGGGTAATAAAGATAACAAACCAGATGAAAGCTGTCAGTAACATCTTAAATACATTTAAAACAGCCTGATGTGGATTCCTGAACTCAAACAAGTTTAAACTCTCATTTAGAGGCAGCCTTGGGCAGAGGGACATGTGGGTGAAGTACCTGCAGGGGAGGTCACAGGGGTGGTTTTCATGTGCTGTTCCTCAGTGTTATAACTTACTGAGATTTTGATGTCCTTGATTCTTTCATCTCCTCTCAGAGACCGTGTCAGGGTGTCAGTGTAGAGTTTGTGATGAGGTTCTGCCCTGCCTGAGCAGTGCTGTTAGTGAAGGGTTGTCTCAAGCCCTTGAGAATGGTGTGAGTTAGGAGAACTGTGAGCAGTTGTACCATCATGAAAAGCTCTTTGTGGGTGGTCGTCTCTGCATGGAATTTTTTGGTCTTTGAACACCCCTTAACTTTTTTGATAGTGACTGTAAATTATAGAATTGTTAAAGTTGGAAAAGACCTTTAAAATCTTGGAGTCCAACTGTAGACTCAAATTAGCTGAGATTTGTAGGTTATTTTATTGGCTTTTTGAGTAACAGGCTGGCTTTTTTCCCCTCTGTTTTTAATCTGCAGCTCTAATTTACTTACCAGTTTCAGTGTGTTCATAGAATCAGAGAATCCCAGGTTGGTTAGGGTTGGGAGGGAACTTAAAGCCCATCCAGTGTCCCCCCTGCCATGGACAGGGACACTTTCCACCATCCCAGGCTGCTCCAAGCCCCATCCAGCCTGGCCTTGGACATTTCCAGGCATCCAGGGGCAGTCACAGCTTCTCTGAGCACCCTGTGCCAGGGCCTGCCCACCCTCACAGGGAAGGATTTTTCCCACTATCCCATCTATCTCTGCTCTCTGGCAGTGGAAGCCATTCCCCCTTGACCTGGCACTCCAGGCCCTTGCCCACAGGCTCTCTCCATCTTTCCTGTCAGTTTCTTCAGGCACTGGAAGGTCACAATGAGATCACCCTGAAGCCTTTTCTTCTCCAAGCTGAACAATCCCAATTCTCCCAGCCTTTCCTCTTAGCAGAGCTGCTCCATCCTCTAAATGGTGGCCTCCTCTGGGCCCACTCCAGAGTGGAAAAAGGCTTCTCTAATGAGAGCTAAATTGGCTCATTTTCAAATCTTTCAAGAGCTTTGGGATTTGTTAGATACCTATTCAAGCTCTGGCAGAGGAGAAATGTTTAAAATAAGTCTTACCAAGTTTCTGCAGTGGAATAATTTAATAGAACAGAAAGCAGGAGTTAAGTATAACCAAGTGTTGGGCTGGAACCTGAAGGTGAGCAAGTGTAAAATAGATGGAGAATTATTTGTTGGAAAACCTGAAGTCATTAGTGCAGCACAGACCGCAGACAGGGCTGAAAGGTGGCTTGGTGTGTGGTCTGGGAGCTGAGATAAGGCAGTTCACAGACGTAAAAGGGTTGGGAAACTCTGGAGCCCTAAAGCGAGGAGTTCTGGTCCTTTGCTTGCTGACGTCTGGAGAGCTGTTGGGTGAACTTGGGCTGGCAGGTCAAGCCAAGCTGGTCTGCAAGTGCAGTGGGATTTTCTGCATTCCTGGCAGGAGCTGGAATGCTGTATAGCTCTTATCTAATAGTTTGAGACACTGATAATCAGGGTAGGAACTATTCTCGCATCAGTACAGATAATACTCAGATCAGGAATTTTCTGTGGAAATTGCTGTGATTTGGTGCTGACAAAGCAAAGCAACATTTGGTTGTTAACAGTGCTGCTGAATGGAGTTAATAAGTTTTCATGGATTTGCTTTCTTTTAAAAACAAAACACAGCTGCTTGGAATGCTGTTAAAACAGCATCTTGTCCCGGCTACAAATCAAAATTTACTCTTAGTGACTGTTTCCAGTGTTGCTGTCACTTGGATGGCCTCTCTTCCCTCGTATTTGAGAGTAAAATGACATGGTACATTCCATGGGAGCTCTTGCTGAAGCTGGGTTCTGGGAAGATGATCAGAAAACAGCTCCTGTGGAAAGTTCAGGAAATAGTTCTGAGCTTTCCACAAAAATATTTTCATTCCCCATTTTGTTTGTTCTGATGTAACTGCCCAATATTTTACATCTGGCTTTCATACCTTCTTCTCTTCCTGTTTCAAATGCTCCAGCAACCCGTCCTTCTTCCTTCCCGGGGTTTGCCATGGCTGCAAAAAACGAATACTCTGAGAAATCGGGTGCTGAAGCTGATTCCAAACGCTCACTTGCAGTTTGTTCCTTTTGTTGAGATCCGGGGCACAGACAGGAGCGATGCCAGGGAGCTGCACATCGCCTACAGGCACGGCGAGCACTACGACAGCGTCAGGAGGCTCAGCGACGACTCGGAGGCGCCGGCCTACCTGCGGATGGAGGTGGGTGCTGATGGAATGAGCAGCTCTGGGTGACACACAGTGTGGTTGTGTTCGAGGGTNGGATCACCTTGAACAGAGGAGATTCTGAGAGGGTCCCAGGACGAGGGAAGAGATGAGAATCTTGACTCCATGTTTCAGAAGGCTGATTTATTATATTAATATATTATATTGCTATACTAAAACTATACTAAAAAGAATAGAGAGAAAGGATCCATCAGAAAGCTAGAAAGGAAAGAATGGAATGAATAATAAAAACCCGTGACTCTCAGAGTCCACACAGCTGGACCATCATTGGTCATTAAGTAGAAACAACTCACATGGACCAATCAAAGATGCACCTGTTGATAAACAATGTCCAGACCACATTCCACAGCCATCAGATAATTATTGTTTACATTTCTTTTCTGAGGCTTCTCAGCTAGAATAGGAGAAAAATCCTAGCAAAGGATTTTCATAAAAATATCCTGGTGACAACACAGAGCTGGGGAATGCTGCCAGTCGATTTCCATTCTCATTTGGGATGGAGGGAGGAGCTGGGTCGCTGTGTTGTGCTGGGAGAGCAAAGCCCCGAGGTTGTAGCTCATGCTGCTGGCTCTCTCAAGAGGGGCTGTGAAGGAGGATTTCAGCCTCTGGGCTGGAAATGAATTCAAAGCTGATGCTGTGATGTGGGCTGTCTGGAAGCAACCTCATCTAAATGATGTAATCATGCACCTCAAATGGAAAAACAGAGGGAAGGGAGGAAAGAGCTGGAAATGCAACAGCTGGATGTAGTTGTCTTCCTCATATCTCCTTTTTTGATGTTGAGGAGCAATTGTGCTGTGCTTGAGGTTCTCTGCACACAGCTGAGGTGTGATATTATATTAAAAATATACCATTTAAAAGCTCATTTATTGTGATTCATGATGCAGTACACTGGAGTTTGTTCAGCAGGGCAGGAGATGTGGGAAGCTCTCAGGGATGGTGGAAGTTACACAGTTTCCAAGAGGGTTTGACATGGGATGTTCCTGAGAAAAGTGTGCCATAATAATTACTGTTGTTAGGATGTCAGACTTTGTTGGACTGCATGCTTGTGTGATCTGCTGGGTGTGTGATCAGTGTGGTCTGCTGGGCTTTGCTCTTCTTCAGATGCTTTGCAAGAATGATTCAAATAAGGCAGAGGAAGTGAGGCCACAGAAGGGCGACTCTGAAGATGAGACTGAGGTGGAGATGGAAGATGCTGTACAAAAAGTGTGCAGTGCAACTGGGTGTTCAGTAAGTATTGAGGAGCCTTTCTGGGCTTAATGTTAAAACCTTGATACATGGAAGTAGTCCTGGGAAAAATTCTAAAAAATACTCATCTTGTACAAACTTGAGTACCATGGCCATCAATCAGTGTGCATCTCATCCTAGAATCAACCCTTAAATGCAGGTGAAATACCAACTTTTTTGTGGATTCCTGATAATTTTGGAAGGTTTGTCTTGAGGCTCTCATAAAAATTCACTTGGAAACAAATCCTGTAAGTTCTGAAATCCTTTGGGGGTATTGAAGATCCCAGATAACTGGATAATCTTGTTTGTTGGCACTGTGCAGGTGCATAGAACAGAAAGGGCCAAGAGGGAATCTTACACTGAAAACAGCATATTCCTTTTTTCTGATAGCTTCAGGAATTTAAGGTTTTCCCCCTCACCCTTTCAGAAATGAAGCACAAACCAACTTAATGATCATAAAAGCAGCAGCCCCCTCTCAGTGGTGCAGGTGTTGTTAAGTGTATGTAGGTCAGAGATTTGAACTTCTTCAGTGTTCTCCTTCCCCTCTTGTGGACAGGACATGGATTTAGTAAGCCACATTCTTGAGGTGGAGGACTACAACGTGGAATCTGCAATATTTGCCATCTTGCAGGTGAAGGAGGGGGAAGGAATAGGTGAGTGCACAGTTTGTCACCTGGGGCTTCGGGTGTTGGGGACAGGAGCAGGAGAGGTGGGGTTTGTGTGCTGCCACCTCAGCCTTCTGTGCTCAGGAAAGTTGTTAGCGAGGGCAGCTTCAATCCAGCTTCCAAAAATCCCCAGGATTTCTGGGAAAAGGAACTGGCTGACAGTGCAACAACTCCTGGGTAGAGCATGTCTGAGGAAAACCTCTGCTGTTGGCAGGTACTGAGGAGCAGCAGGAGCCCTCAGGCAGGGAGCAGAAATCCTGCAGCAGGACACTGTGGGAAGAGAATGGAACTGGTTCAAGAATCTTTGGAAATCAGAGCTTGCATCAAGGTGAAGCAGAGAACAGCAAGGGACAAGCTGGATCCAGGGAAGAGAACCGAGCCAGCCGAAACCCAAAGGTGTGTGAGGGGTTTGGCAGCACTGTGAGCGCTCTTCAATGATTGGGGGATGCCTTAGCATTGCTTACTCAGCAGCTCTCTTCTCCTTTCAGTTAAAAAGAGCTTCTGCTCACTGCATTTTGTCACTGCTGCAGCTGTGACTGCTCTGCTACAAACATTTCCTGGTGACATGCAGCACTCTTCCCAAAACAGTTCAGAATAAAGTTCTGATAAATAGTTAGGAATGTCCTCTGGCAGCTGCCTTGGTATCTGCTTGTCTCCTTTATTACTTTTCCTCAGCTGAGCCGAGCACGTAGGGTTTGAACTTTGTGTTTTTATCCTTCCCTTTCAGGTGGCCAAGAAGCAAAGGAAGGAGCAGCAGCGGCTGGAGAAGAAGAAGCGGCAGGAGGAGAGGCACCGGCAGAGGGTCCTGGCCACCAAGAGGGACAGTGCAGACACCAGGGCAGAGACAGACCCAGCCAGCCACGTCACCCTGGTGAAGGCCCTGGCAGCCCTAAACATATGACTCAGTGCTCTGGTGAGAAAAGCAAATAAAACTGATGAAGACAAAATTCCCCCCCAGGAGAATTTCCAGGCACCCATGTTTATCTTAAAGTCCATCTCTGCTGGGGCTTCCAAACACAAGAGAACTTCCTCTTCCTTTGCTTTGGGGAGGACAATTACTCATTGATTCTGCATCAGCCTGTGGTGAGAAGAGCTATTTAAACTTAACAGGAAGTAGAGACTTGGGTCTATAATCTTGGAGTTACATGAAGGTGAGGACCTTCTCTTCACACAACGGTGTCAGATTTGTTTTGACATCTCTTGATGTGCCTGGTTTTGTTTTATTTTTTTTTTCTTTTATGTGGTTATGCCTGGAGGAGCTTTATTTTCCCTTGCTGTCAGGGAAAGGTTAACAAATCTCAACTCAGGAATATCTCTGGTGGATCTTTTTCTATTTAAATTCCAATAAAGTAAGGGAACAGAGTCCCAGAATCCTTTCCAAAGCAAAGTGTGTCAGCCAGACCTGTCTCAAACATGACATTGCTCTTTTGTTTGCCATGCAGGAATGCAGTGACAAGTTTTAATCTCACTGGAATTGCTGGCATTGCACTGAGCAGGTTCAGAAGTGATGAATACATGGAGGGAGATGGGGATTGCTGCATCCATGCCTGCTGAGGTTTGGGATCAGCTCCTTTAAGATGAGACCTCTAGAGGGGGAAAAAACCCCAAAACAATAATCCCAGTGGACATATGAGAATGCAGAGCTGATTCTTCCGATCTGGTAAAATGTGACAGGAACAGGCTTGAAGTTTCTGATGAGTGTTGTTACTTGGACACCTGGAATCTTGTCCCCTTTGCCCTGCTCCAGAGCTTTTGGGCTACTCCGGGGCTTTAGTCCAAGTCAGGAGCTGGATAGGTATTAGTCTCCAAATGAAATTCGTATAGCCAAAGGACCAGGAATCCTGAGATAAAGCTTCCAAGCAGCAGTGATCCCTGGGAAACCTGCCTATTTCACTTCATAAATCAAGCTTTTTTCCAGGGTAGGTTTTTTTTCTTCTTAAATTCCATTTTAGTGAGGTCACCAAGTAGGATGCACAGCTTGCCTCCTGTGATGTTTTCCACTGTAGGACTGAGAATTTGGATTGAGGTGAAAGGACTGTGGGACTCAGCCTCTGATTTATAGCTCACAGTGTTTCAGCTCCACTCAGGTTTTTGGGCATGTAACAAGCACTAAGCTTGAAGAAAGCACATGTGCACTTACACACAGGAGACACCTCATCAGCCAGGGCATAGGCGAAAGGGATTTTTTAAAATTAAGGAGTATTTCATTTGAAAAATTTGTCTGTGCTTTAAAGTTTATAAATCAGCATGGAAATATTAATGTTTGTGGTTTTTTTACTGAACTGCTAAGAACTGGGCTGGTACTTGGTGTGGTCTGCTGCTGTTCCTTGAAGAATAAAAAGAAAGGAGCTCTCCTGTAAGAACTGGTGGTGTAGGAATTCCTTTTTCTTCAAGACAGTCATTTTTACAGTAGTGGAAAGGGAGGTGAGTCACAGCTTAGTGGGGAGAAAGTGCAAGTTCTTTCAGGGGGTGATAAGTTGTGGCAGCAGCTTTGGCAAGGCAGTGCAGGTGACTGTGTCATGTGTGTCCTGCCCTGTCCTGTGTTTTGGTCTGAAAGGCAGGTGTGTTCTGCAGGTTTGAAAAGATAAGAAATTGCAGTTGTGCACTGTGAGTAAGAGGTTTGGTCTCAATGAATTGGGTTTTTGTCCTGTGGAGCCAGAGCTGATAAGACATTTGTTGTTGCCTGGAGCCTGAGAGCTGTGAAGGGAGTTGGTCTGGAGGCCAAGGAGGGGACCCAAACCTCACCCCATCGTGTGCAGGATGAAAGGGGGGGTCTGCAACAGCAGCACCAGCAGCAAAGGGAGAGACTGGCCTGCAGCTCGTGGCCTCTGATACATGGAACAAAGTCTGGGGCTGAAAATGTTTTAATTTCCAAGTGTAATATGATTAAAGTAAACTCTTATTGTGCTGGGCTCATTAATCTTGACAAACCAGTCAAATTCCCTTCATCTTGTCAGGGTAGCTTTGTGCCTGCACAGCCATTCCACATCCAAAGATGTTAAAACTGATTTTGTCTGTTTCATGTTTTTCCCATTGAAGTTTCCACCTTCCCAATCTAAACTTTTTTTTTCCTAGGGAATCTTTGTGCAACATTCTTCACAGAACTCAGTTTATGCAGTGAATTTGCTTTTAAAACTGGTGGTGGATTTTCCTGGGAGGAGGAAGGGAGGCAAGAAAGCAGAGCAGAACAACACCATGATTCATACATCGTGTGTGTTTACTCCTTGGTGGAGCTGAGTGCTCCGTGATCCATGGGCCAGGGATGGACAATAAGCCCTGGATATTCCCTTGGGCTTTGAGGAGGATGACTGTTTGTTCTTAGCAGCTGGCTGACAAACATGAGGGTGTTTTGGCTGTTGCTGCAGCAGGGTCACTGTGAGCCTCTCAAGGGCGAATACGCAGCAGGAGGGAGTAGAAAGCCACTTTCCCTGCCTCCTGTCTCCCACCATCATCTTTCCTGGACTTATTTTCCCAAATCCTGCCCCTGCAGGTCAGGAATTCAGTTGAACTGGAAGTTTTAAGCATTTAGGCAGGTTTTGGCTGACCTCCATAAGCTTGTCTGTGTATGGGAAGGGTTTTCTGCCCATGCTGCTCCATGTCTCCTTTCCCTTGCTCCTACTTAGGAGCTGCCTTCTGGTTTATCTCACAGCTTTGCCACATCACCCAAGGTCTCCATGTCTGCAGAGCTTTGGGAGCTGCAGAAAGGGAGAGAAATTGGGCATGAAGAATGATCCATAATCCAGTGTGGGACAAAAGAAGATGGTTTGTGCTGATGTTGAGCTGTGGGGTGGTTCCTTGGAGCTTCCTGGGTGCAAGCACCAGCCTAAGAAGGCAGCATTGGCTCTGTCACAGCTTCTGGAATCCTTATTGCCTGTAGAAGATGAGAAGAAATGAGTGGTCTGGAGTTATAAAGATACCACATTTACTGTAGGAGCTTTAGGCAGGGGGGCTGTTGCTTGTAGTGAAACACTTAACCGAGTCAGGCAGGAGCCCTCAGCACTAATGTGGAAATCAAATAAATTACCCTTAAAACTCCTTTATTTTAGGCAGGTCATGTCTCCAGAGGCAGCATTACAGCTGGAGGTGTCTCCATGGAGGCCCAGGGTACAGCCAGCCCTGGCTTATTAGAGGTAATTAGGGCTAATTTGGGATCATGTGCAGGCAGCTGTGGTGTGGGACAAGGTGGCTGTGTGGAGCTGCAGCTTGAGGAGATGTCTGTCTGCAAGAAAGAGCCACCCAAGCCTCTGAGACCCCACCACTGGGCTCCCCTGTGCCTTCAGTGAGTGTTAATTGCTTAAACAGTCATTAGAAATGGGATGGGGCTGGACTGTGGATTGAGGCTGAGCCCCTGGAGAGAAGCTGGGCTTGGAGCCTGCTTTGGGGTTGGGGTGCAGCAGCCACTTGCTGTGTCTGTGGGCTTTTTTTTTTCCTCTGGAGCTCTTAAGATTTATTGGTTGGGTGCTAAAATGTCACTTCTGGACATTTTTTAAGAAAAAATGTATGCAGGAAGGGATATTTTCTTAAAAAAATCAGCCCCCAAGCTCCATACTGTTACCTACCCTTTCCACCACTGATTCCCAAAACACAACACTGGCCACAATTTTGAACCATATCTTTATTTGCAGGGTTTACCTCATTTTTATGAGTTATTAAACAATGGGAAGCAGGTTTTCCCTATGCTAAGGCTCTGGGGAAAGGTGCTGGACACTTTTTCAGTGCCACAGGGCTGTGCCATGTCCTGCCTTGCCAGAGGGAAGGCAGAACCCCCAGTTCTGATGGTTTCTGCCAGGTGTGGAGCTGGAGCATGGCAGGAGTGTTCAGCAGGAGGGTGTTCGGCCCCGGCACTTGGAGTTGGGGTAGTTGTTGTAGGATTTGCGGTAGGAGCTGGCTGCCCTCTGGAAGCACTCCACCGCCCTCTTGTCGCACGCACACGTCCGTTTCTGGCACGAGGTCCCGTTTCCTGGAAGAAAATTGGGGGGGATGGAGGCAGGTGAAGGGTGTGAGGGTCAGGGGGTGTTTTTTGACCGTCCCCGCAGTGTGCACAGCCCCTCTGTTGAGTTTGGGGTGTCTCAGGTGGTCTCGTGTCTGGGGTGTGCAGCAACCTGGCCCTGGAGGGAGCATTCACTTCATTTTCTCTCTGATGTGGGTATTTCCCTGGATCACTGGGATTGCTGTGCTCTGTGGAACAATGAGTTCACTCTGGGGGAGTCAAGGCAGCTGTGCCAGGTCCCTGTCCAGGATAGGAGGGTCCTCTCAAACCCCTGGTGTTTGGCCTCTTGGGAAGGACAAGGCCCCTCCTCAGGGAAGTCTCCGAGCTCTAAACTTCACCATAATCCAGCAAATACTTGTTTGCCTTATTCCTGGCACTCTTCCTGTATTTCCACCCACTTCACTGTGTGTGATTTCCAGGCCAGGATGATCTAAAGGGGATGCTGGAAGTCGAGCTCCCCGAGTGTGGGTGGCTGTGCCTCCCCGCTTGGAGCTCTGCCCCCGCCCCGCTCTCACCGCAGGTTATTTGCTTTCTCTGGAACACGTATTTGTAGGTGACCGTTTTGGGGCTGCAGCCGGAGGCGACCAATTTCTTGTAGCAGCAGTCGTGGGCGTGGCAGCACCTGGGGGCATGAGAGCCGAGGTCAGGGCAGGGGACAGTTGGGTAAAACATCAACCACGTGCATCTCTGCTATCGGCTGCTGCTGCTGAACCGCTTCTACAGAGGCTTGAAGGACAAGCAACAATTTTCTCATTGCTATTTCCACCCTCAGGAGCAGGAATGAGATTGCATGTGCTGTACCCAGGGAGGTGAGGAGGGAACCTGCTCTGCCTTCTCCCTGTCCCAGCGTACCTGTCGGTGGCATCCAGGGGCTGTTTGGACCCGCCCCAGCCGCAGTAGCAGCCGTATCCGTTGTAAGCCAGCGCCGATTTCCCCGTCTTCTGCTTAATCATCACTGCAAACTGGGCCAGGTTGCAGCTGGCAAGGGTCAGTCCTAGGACTAGAGAATGGGGGTTAAGAGCACCAGGAAAAGCAACCTCCCATCCCACCTTTCCACAGCAAAAATGGGTATTTCACCATCCCCATCTGGCTGTGGACAGGGCCTGGGAGCTTTCCCGGGGTGGGAGCTGGTGGGGGGTACTCACAGAAGAGGAGCAGCGAGAGGAGCTTCATTCTGGCAGTGGCAGCTCCAGGGTTTGGTGAGCCCAAGGTGCTGCTGGTCACACCTTTTATGGCTGTGCACCCTCAGCAGGGCCCCTCCTCTGGGGAGCCCAAAGTGGGCAAATATTGACAATCCTCACCATACTGGTCCCGCTGCTGTGCAGGTGTCCTGGCACTGCTGGAGGCTGTGGGATGCCTTATATGGTGGAGGTCTTGGCAGGAGGTTTTGGACGTGTGGAGCAGCCTGGGGCTGAGTCTGTGCATGGCTCTGGGTGTCTCAGCATTCCCAGTGCTTCTCTGAGTATAATGAGAGAACTTGAGGGAGAACAGGAACCACTTAGTATGAGGTGTCCTTGCCCATGGCAGGGGGTGGAATGAGATTGTCTGAGGAGTCTGTGATTCTGTGATCCACTTTCTTCCTGGAGGACAGCTTTTTTGATGCCTTGGCTAGAAATCACTATTCTGTGTCTTACTGTTTCCATCCTGATTTAGCTGGGCAGGGAAAAAATGCAGCCAGTGCAAAGTATCCTCCCCTCCCAACTTACCAGAGTGGGTGAGATGCAGCATTGGGAGTGGAGGAAGATCCCATTGTCTCCAGAATGGCTGTGGCTGGAGACAGAGCTGAGGAGAGGCCTTGTTTGATAATTTTCTTGATAGTGGGGCTTTCTCAGTGCCCGGATGTCCCCTGCATGTGGGGATGCTCCATCCCTCTCCCCATGTGTGCTGGGCACTGTGTTTTGCTCTCAAATACCTCATGGCATGAGGTGTGTGGTTCACCTTTATTTAGAAGCAAAATAAGGCAAGTGGCAGGGGGGAATAAAAAATGCAAGTGATGTATGATGGAAGGCGGGGGGAAAGAGGCTGCTTGTGTCGTTTGCTCGGAGAGACTCTCAGATTGAATTGGTGGTACTGAGCAATCAGCAGATAGCTTCTGGCAGAGATTGCAGCTGCTCTGTGCTGCTTTTTGGGGAACCCCAGCATGGGCAGGCACTGAGGCAGGGGAGGAAATCCCCCCAGGGCTGGTAGGGAAACTGAGGCAGGGAACAAGGATGCAACTTGTGTGGGAATCAGAGAGATGCTGAAATAAGGGAACTCAGCTCAGCAGAATCTCTTCCCCCTCTCTGGCATGGGCCCTTTGCCTCATCAGCTCTCTGGGCTAATTTAACTAGTCCCCTGGGATGGTGTTGAGTTAATTGGGTAAGCCAGGATTTGCCATAATTCAGGATTTTCCAAGCCCACAACCAGTTTTATCACAAGGGAATAAGGGATATTCTTGTCCATCAAACTGGCTGAGCTCCACTGAAAGCCTTTCTACCCCAGCCCCTCTACTTGTGGCAGGTTTGCAGGATCCCCTCTCCAAATGGAAAATAAGCCCCTCTCAAGCCAAATGCCTCCTGGGAATCTGTGGATTTTGTTTCATTGTATGAAAACCACAACTCTTGCAGTCCAGTTTATTGCAATGCTCTGAGGGGGTGCAGCATCTGAGCCAAACCATCAGCATTTGGAGGATTTGTATGAATGGATTTGTACTGCCGGATGTTTAAGCAGGAAAATTCATGGATGGTTAAAATTCACCCAGAATTTACAAAGGGACATTGTGATTATCTCAGCATGCAATCTGTCTGGGATATCCATGCTCTCGGTGAGGATTTGATCCTTGATTTATGCCCTGCAATTATCAGCTGCTGGGCAAAGGGCTCCTTCCTCCTCTTCCCCAGGGTTCCACACGGGTGATTCCCTGATTCCCGGGTGGCAGCTGGCAGAAGCATCGCTGATTTCAGGGCTATTTCCTGGTGCCATTGATTTCAGCTATGGGGCAATCCAGGGTGGGAATTCCAGCTGGGCATCAGCCCGAGGAAACAGTGTTTTGTTGCTGTTTCTGTGGCTTTATTTCCTTGCTGAGCCCCCCTAAGGCGGTTTGGAGCCCCGAGACCTGCTGGGGTCAGCACCCCAAGGCACAAAACCTGGGGATGCTGAAGTGGGGGGAAGCAGCCGCTGCCTGAGCTGCCTTTTCCTAAGGAATGTGCTCAGGGTTGTTGCAGAATTGGGCCAAACATTCTTTTCTGGTGAGAACTCTGTTTTGCTCAGCACTGGGTGTGAGGCAAGCTCCCGGCCATGCTTCACAGCAGAGATTTAGGGGCTCACAGAATATCTCGAGCTGGAAGGGACCCACAAGGATCATCGAAGTCCAAGGCCAGCCCTCCCACGCCATCGTGCCTGCCCCCAGCCTTTCCACCAGCCTCATTCTCCATCTCTCAGAAAAACTGGACGTTTTCAGAGCCTGAAGGTTTAGAGCTGAGTTGGGGCAGTTCAGGGGTGAGTTGTGTCACCTCTCAAGTGTCATTTTTGCCGAGTACTTCAACAGGAAACCTGTCTGAGAGGTGAGGGGTGGACGCTGGGCTCAGCTGAGTCACTGCACGCTGGGAACCGGTGCTTTGGGCTCTCTGGTTTTATTTTGGAGCAACAGGAGGGAATTTGCTGAGAAGCAAGAAGCGGAGGGAGCGGACAGGCTGCCAAGGGGGACGCTTCCCATCCCGCCCCTCACCGGGACGAGGGGCAGGTGTCCACTCCTCCCTTGTTTTGCTGTGCTGGACATCAGGTCAGCGCTGCTCTCCCTCCTCGCGTGCCCTTGACCGGAGGCTTCTTGTCCTCGCCTCGAAGCCAAAAGGCCCCGAGGAGGAGACTCGCCAGGGCCGTCCCTTCGCCGATCAGCCCGGAGATGGCTTCGCAAGGGGAGCTCTTGCCTCAGCAGCGCCCGGCTCGTCCCCGGCAGCCGGCGCGGCGGCGGAGCTGAGCCCGGCCCAGCTGAGCCCGGCCCAGCTGAGCCCGGCACAGCCGCGCCGCCCTCTCGCACCTGCAGGCGCCTCGCTGGCAGCGCGTCCCGGAGCCTGCGGGCACCGAGAGCGCACCTGAGACCTGCCCCGAGCAGCCCGGGAAAGGGCGCCACGAAAGAGGGCACGGTGTGGAAAGGGGCATCCCCAGCCCCGGGGCGAGCACTCACTGCAGGTGGGGATCCCTGCCCGGGGCACAGAGAGGGGCTGGACGGGTCCCACGCGGCAGCGCCGCGCTGCCAGCCTGGCATAGCAGCAGGCTCGGAGCAGGCAGCACCTGCGGGAGGAGGAGAGCCTGGGCTCGTCGGGAGTGCGGCAGCGGCCGCTGCTGCCCCAGCTGACACAGGCTCTGCGAGCCGGGCGGGAGAGCCGCCAGCTCTGCTTCTTCCTGCTCTGGATCACCCAGAAGCTTCTCTGTCCTGCCCGTTCCCACGCCAAGCCCTGCCCCGCATCCTGGCTTCAGGAACGTCCCCCTCCTCTGGTGCCATCCCACGGACCAGGCAGTTGTCACTGGCACCGCCCTACCGACTCCGGGATGGAGTTAGGTGTGAACACTGCATCACTTTCCCTGCTTCCCGAACACCTGATTCCTTCCTGCTGCTGCCAAGCACCCGGTCTGCATTTTGCAAAGCTTATGGGGGGGCTGCTGGGGTGGTGCAGAGCCCCGGGGTTACCCCGGGGCCAGCGTTAGCCCTCCGGGAGCAGCGTTAGCCCTCTGGGGCAGCGTTGCCTGTACCGATCCACTGAAGCCCTCGAGGTGCCCCATCCCCTGTAGCATCCATGGGCAGTCAGGTTTCCTACGGTGCTTCCCTCGAGTCCCGGTGTGAACGTCCGTGGGTGCTTCCCGTGCACTGTGAACACACCTAGAATGACCGTAAAATGTGATTTTTTTTTTTTTTGTAAGTTACGTGCAGGAATGAGGCTTGGGGAGCTGGAGAGGGAAGGAGGCTTTGCTGGGAGTCCCCCTGAGGAGTGCACAGGAGTTTGGGGACGAGCCTGGCTCCCGTCTATGGGTCGGGGATGCACTTACTGCAGGCAAACAGCATCGTCAGCACCAGCAGGACCTTCATCTTCCTCTCACCTGGGCCTGGGAGGAGAAACAGGGGACAGGCTCAGCCAGGCAGCGTCACCAGTTTGATAGGAGCAGCCGTGAGAAGCTTCCTCTGAAACCGGATCAACCCCAAATCTGGAGGGAGGAAAGCAGCTGTGCCCCCTCACATCCGCGTTGCTGCCTCTTGGCCGAGAGCGATGGTTTCTGAAGCATCCCCCACCTCCTGTCGCACCCCTCCAGCATTCCTCGCCTCCCGTCCCACCGCTTTTGGCACCAGTGCAGCTCTCCCCGCGCAGCGCAGCCTCGCACTGCTGCCATTTGGAAGCGATTACACTTTTCCTCCAGGCACGGGCCGCTCCCGCTGCCTCCTCCCGACATCCCCCCGTGTTTTTCTTTCCACAGCGGCGGAGTGAGGGGAGGGTTGCTCACCAGGGGTCTTGCTCGCTGTCCGTCTGTCCTCCCGGGGAGAGCCTGCCCTCCGTGTCCAGCCCGCGAGCTCCAACTGGAAGCTCCAAAAGGACTCGTCTGTCCCAAACCCACGGAGTGCTACGCCCCTTCCCCCCGGCCAGCCCCCCTCTCCCGCGGCTGCAGCCTCGAGTGACGCAGGGGCCGAGCTCGAGTTCTTGGAAAGTTTTGGGAAGATGTTGATTATTTACGGGGATTTCTCTCCCTGCCCAGCAGCAGCTCTCGGAGGGCCGGGGTCGTTGAACAAGAACATTGTTTATTTCTGCGTTGATTTAATTTACAGCGGCTCTGGTGCGGTCAGCACAGGCAGGGATGGAGGGCGATCCCGGCGCACGCTCCGGTGCCGCATCCCAGCTCCCATCATCGGCACCACGTGTTGGGGTAGAACTGGTAGCGTTTCTTGTAGCTCCTGATGTTTCTCCTCAGGCACAGCGCCAGGCTGCGGTCGCACTCACACGACAAGAAGGCGCACCGGGAGCCCTGGCCTGCGGGACGAGGGGAGCCCATGGTCAGCCCCGGCTTTGGGGGGGATGGCACCCCCTTTTCCAGGGCCCTACTCACTGCAGGAGAGCCTGCCGTAGTGACAATTGTAGCGGTAGGGGCGTGTCTTGGCATCGCAGTGGTACCTCAGGAGGCCTTCGTAGCAAGTATCATGCAGCTGGCAGCATCTGCACAGGAGATGGGAGCTTTAGGGGATGGAGTTTTCTCCCCCTCACGCCACAAATTTAAAAATATTCAAGAACGTGTCCGTGCAGGGGGTTTTTAAGTGGATTCTCACCTGTCTGTGGCATCCTTGGGCTGCCCCCTGCCCCCCAGCCCGCAGTAGCAGCCATAGAAGCCGTAATACAGGAGGGCGTTTTTCCCTGTCACCTCTGAGATCATCTGGTGCAGCTCCAAGAGGCTCCCGTGGGCTGGGGACAAGCCTGGAGCGGGGGAAATCAGGGAGATCACGCTGATTCCCTGCCCCCCCAACAGCAGCTCCATCCCTCCAGCCCCCAAACTGGCACCAGGGTGGTGATGTCTCAGAAATTATAATGCAACAGAGAGGAAATGTGTTCCCAGCTTGGCACAGGAGAGTTGTGGCATTTCTGGGAGAGCTGGTGATGGGGAGAGGTGGAGAAATCACCAGCCTGGTCCTAATTTCAATGGATGTAACTGCACAGAGAGCCTTGGGACTGAGGGAGGACACTTACCCCACACAAACAGCACAGAGAAGCCGAGGAGAGAGTTCATCCTTCTGATAGCTCTGGGAGAGGAAATCAAACCATTCTCTGTTTTACCAACCACCTCCTTTCTTTCCTTCCTCATCATCCAGGAGCAGAGGTTCTCCCTCTCTCTGGGGACTAGGAGCAACGAGGGAGTAAAGATGCCCCTGTTGCTTCAACACAAAGCATCAGGGATGGGAAGTGATGGGAATCAGATGGGGGAGAGGTGGGAAAAAGCATAATCAGGAGGAAGGGAGAAAAATTGGAGGGATGTTCAGCCCTCGAGGGCTGCACCCGCTGCTCTTCTTCTGGGCTGGCATCTCAGGCAGCATGTCCTTCAATCCTGCTTCCCAGCCTGGCACTTGCTCCCCACTTGCACCACAGCTTCTGGTGAAAGGAGGAAAAGAGGGAAACCAATCCTCCATCCCCACTTACCTTGGGAAAGCCCTGCTGGCTTGCAGTGCCCTGCAGCCAGCTGTGCTTGCTTTATATAGCTTTCTCCCATCTGCCTGGGTCTCCTTTGACCCAAATCTCGCTGACTGGGCTTCCCTGCAAAGGAGAAGGTGCCATCCTTCCCCTTTTGAGGAATGTCAGAAATCCCCTGAGGCCCCAGCTCCGTACCCCATGCACGGGGTGGGTGCTGTGTGGGATGAGGTGGAAAAGCAGCGTCACTTCCAGCCTGAGGAGGAAGCAAACACGCTCTGCCTCGGTCAGAGATGCCTCCTCCTCTGCCCTTCCCAGCACCAAGGAGCCACATCAGGGGGGAAAAGAACAGCTCTGGTTCAGGCTGGGCATGGACACAGCGAGTCTGGGGCTTTCGAGGAGGTGTAAGGTGGTTCAAGGAGAGTTATCACTTCTTTGGGCAAAGTCTACAGGCAACACTGAAAGCATCTCTAAATGTGCAGTTCCCAGAGTCACGAGGTTGGGCAGACACTGGATGATTATACCCTCACTCACCATGAGAAATCAGAGAAGCAAAATGAATATTCTGAGGTGAGAAAGTTCAACTTCTCTTTATTTCTCTCCTTGTGGTTTTTCTACCCCCTCATTACACCCTCCTGCAGAAACCATTCAGTGTCAACTGCTTTCCTAAATTAACGCTTGCTTAATGTAGGTGGTCAAGGCTTTGAAATCTTCCTTCCTCTGTAGATGATTATTCTTTAACCCTCATTTCCAAGAGTCATGGAATCCCATACTGATTTGGTTTGGGAGGGACATTAAGGAAGGAAGGTGACTTGTCTGTATCTTTTGTCTTTTGTGCCGGAAAAATGTTTTTTTCTTGTCCTCCACTGGCAAAGTTTTCAGCCAAGCCCTGATTCCGGCTCCGCTTTGTCTCTGGTGTCACGAGTGATGCTCCCAGGCTGGCATGTGCCTTGTGCTTATCCAAATTGCTCACAGCCCATTAATGCTCCTCTGGCTAATTACTGCCTCATTAATAATTTACAATTAATTTATGTACTCACATTGTTTTCCCTCTTTTAGTGTGTTTGCATAACGAAGTGTGTTTCTATGAAATGCTTTATATGGAATTGTTTATAGCAGGAAATAGATATAAAAGAGCAGTTGTGCCATTCCTAGTAAAATCCTCATGTGCCACAAGCCAAACATCCCAGAATATCCTGGGGATACTCTTGTGAGCTTCTCCCTGTGCTGAGTTGTGGTTCAGGCTGTCCTGACTCTGGGCAAGAGGAACAGAAAAATGATATACAACTTTGAAATCCCTGTGATGTGAAGCCTCTTATTGTATCCCTGGGACTGTTCTGTTAGCGTTCCTCACAAAGCTGTTTGGATGTGCCCTCTGAGCTAGGAATTAGAAATTCATAGAATCCCAGATTGGTTTGGGCTGCAAGGGACCTTAAAGCCCATCCAGTGTCCTCCTGCCATGGCAGGTTCACCTTCCACCATCCCAGGCTGCTCCAAGCCCCATCCAGCCTGCCTTGGGACACTTCCAGGGATCCCAGGGCAGCCACAGCTTCTCTGGACAACCTGTTCCCCAAACTTCTAGCTCCACATTGGGATAGATGTGGGAATTACAGCCCTGTTGGGACCATGGAAGTTTTGGGGTGTCAGGCAAACGGTGTGGCTGAGGTGAGGGAAGCAGAAGTGCTCCCCTGTGACAGCAGCGACACTGCGGTGCCTCAGCCTCAGCAGCCCTTTCAGAAAAACACCACGGAGAACCAGTTTGCATCCCTTTTATTGTAGCTGTTATCTTTGCTGGGAAATGAAATCAAGAGAGGAGGAAGGGACAAAAAAGAGGAAGCTGGTGTGTCTTTCCAGGAACTGGTGGGTCTCCATCCGTGGCGTGTGTGCCCTTCTCAGCCCGAGCTGCACCTTGCAGGGAGCCCTGGGGGCTCTGCCTTTACTGAGCCCCCAGCCCAAGCTTGTCTTGCTGGGGAAAAGCAGCCAAAACCTGGAACTCTGTGTGCAGATTCGCCCTCCTCAGCACTGGAGCTTGCTGCCTTGGCATTTGAGCTTGAAGTAGAAGCGGTAGGAGTTGTTGTAGGAGTGCAGGGAGCTCGCGAAGCACGAGGCCACCGCGGTGTCACACAGGCAGGTCTCTCTCTCGCACCAGCTCTGCTCGTTACCTGCGGGGGGAAACACGGAGCCCTGCGGTGCCTCTGCCCCCGGGGGGAAGGGGAAAGAGCAGCGTGTCCCGCTACTTGCCCTCCCCAACCTGCCCACACCCTCAATGCCCATTTAATCATCGCAGCCGGGCGGGAACGGGGCTGGATTCAACCGGGGGAGGCTCTCATGGGTGCCCTGCTGCAGGGATGGGGATGGGGATGGGGATGGGGATGGGGATAGGATGGGGATGGGGATGGGATTGGGATGGGGATGGG
>VYZP01079010.1:75162-118744 GCA_013400635.1 Hypocryptadius cinnamomeus | reverse complement strand
TGGGGGCGGGGCTGGGGGCGCGCCCGGAAGTGCCGCGGTCGCCACGGCAACGGCGCCGTGCGGCGGGCGCGGGCAGGTGAGGGACGGCGGGGCCGCTGCGGGACCGGCACCGGCACCGGCACCGGGGGAGGGAGCGGGGTCTGCTTCTGGGGCTGTGCAGCCGCGCTAGAGGGCCGGGCTCTGCCGGCGGGGCCGCGCTCCTGCCGCGGGCCCGGCCGTGGGCTCAGCCCCAGGCCCAGCTGTGGGCCCGGCCGGGCTGTGGCACCGAGGACCCTGCCTGGGGCTGTGCCAGCCCTCACCAGGACAAGGGCAGTGGGCAGGGACTGATGCCCGGGAAGTTCCACCTGAACATGAGAAAGGACTTCTTTAAACACCTGGAATACATTGCCCAGAGAGGCTGTGGCGTGTCCCAGAGATATCCCAGACCCGCCCGCCCGCAGCCCTGTGCCCTGTGCTCTGGGCTGGCCCTGCTGGAGCAGGGAGGTGGCACCGGATGAGCTGTCATTGTCCCTTCCAGCCTGACCCAGCTGGGACCCCGTGCTGTGGGTCAGGGCTGTGCGGTGCCCAGCCTTCCAGGCCCTGGGGGCACCGTTTCGGGGGCACCTGTGGGCACAGCCCTCCCCGGCTGTGGTTCCCCATCGCAGCCCTCGGCAGACCCCGTGTTTTCAGCCTGTCCCCTCTGCCGTGCGCCGTGCTGGGGCAGTGCGGGCACTCGCGGAGGGCCCCACCGGGGCTTCTGCCGGGTTCATTGGCTGCGGCTTCGTTCTTGGAAGTGGCAGCGTCGCTGGGGATATTTGTAAGTGTTCCCGGCGCTTGGGAGTTCTGCCTCAGGGAGTTGTTGCCTTGGAGTTTATTTGTTAGCGGCAGTAAGGGGGAAGTACAGCTCCTGTCCCTCCCCAGGCTCCTGGGAAGCTGGGATGAGTCACCTGGGCCAGTGTCCCTGTCCCCTTCGGCTGGAGGCTCAGGAGGGACAGGTCTGTCAGCTGGGGCTGGGCAGGGTGTGCTGGGACTCTGTCTTGGGCGTGCTGAGCTGGAGGAGAAATGAAATCTTAAATAACAAACACATTGCTGGCAAAGTGCCACAGGGGCTGTTCTCTCTGTTTGGTTTGGAATAGAATCCCAGAAGGGTTTGGGTTGGAAGGGAACTTGAAGAACATCTTGTTCCACCCTTGCCATAGGCAGGGACATCTTCCACTGTCCCAGGCTGCTCCCAGCCCTGTCCAACCTGGCCTTGGGCACTTCCAGGGATCCAGGGGCAGCCACAGCTTCTCTGGGCACCTGTGCCAGGGCCTGCCCACCCTCACAGGGAAGGATTTCATCCTAAGGTCCCATCTAACCCTGCCCTCTGTCACTGGGAAGCCATTCCCTCTTGTCCTGTCTCTCCAGGCCCTTGCCCACAGTCTCTCTCCATCTTTCCCATCAGTTCCCTTCAGGCACTGGAAGGCCACAATGAGGTGACCCTGGAGCCTCCTCTCTCCAGGCTGAACAATCCCAATTCTCTCAGCCTTTCCTCCCAGCAGAGCTGCTCCATTTCTCTGCTCATGCTGGTGCCTCCTCTGGACTCTCTCCAGCAGCTCCAGGTCCTCCCTGTGCTGGGGACCCCTGAGCTGGAGGCAGCTCTGCAGGTTGTTCTTCTCCCAGAGTTTCTCTTCATCCCTCCTCCACCCAGGTGTGCCTGGGATTGCCCAATCCAGGTGTGCCTGGGATTGCCCAAGCCAAGTGTAAGGTTTTGCCCTTGGCTTTGGTGAACTCCTGGGGTTTGCATTGAGCCATGCACTGCTGGGGGGACAAAGAGCAGCTGAATGTGACTGTGTTGTTTCTGGAGAATGCCAAGCAATCCAAGGTGAACTTTTTTTTCCCCCTTGGTAAATACTGCCACAAAATCCACAGGAACAGAAGAGGAGGTTCCCTGTGGCACTTGTCCAAAACATTGTTGTGAGGTTGTGACCCAGTGGCTGTGCTGTCTGTCCTGGCATAGCTGAGAGCTCCAGGCACAGCTTCCTTTGGGAAACACGCAGCAGAATGTGGCTTCCTCCTCAGGGGAGGTTGTATCACAGAATCATGGAATATCCTGAGCTGGAAGGGACCCACAGGGATCATCCAGTCCAGCTCCTGGCCCTGCACAGACACCCCAACAATCCCATCCTGTGCATCCTTGAGAGCCTTGTCCAAATGCTGCTGTGGCAGCCTCAGGGCCGTGCCCATTCCCTGGGGAGCCTGGGCAGTGCCCAGCACCCTCTGAGGGAAGAGCCTTTCCCTGATATCCAACCTAAACCTCCCTGGCAGAGGAGCAGCCATTCCCTCAGGTAAATCATTCTCTGATAAGCAGGGAATTTTGGACACTTTTGGACCAAGCTTTTGGTCACTGAAGAATCAGAACAGGTTTCTGTGTATTGAATCAGGGTTTTTCAATCTCAGTGGTTTTGAGATAGCTTTAAAATATGAAATGAAGTCAGGCTTATCCCAAAATCCACAGTGGGAACTGAATCTGCCACTGCAGGAACAGTGAAAAGGCCAGAGTTGTGCTCTGAGCTTCACTCATCTCCCATTTTCACAAGAGTTTCCAGCTTCAGAAGAAAGAAATTGTTCTTTCCATCAAAAACTTACATTCAGTGGCAAAGGGCACGACTCCCCAAAGCTCTGGGTCAACTTTACACAATTCCTGCCAAAGCCAGTCCCTACAAAGAACACATCTCCCACCCTCTGGGACTCAGCCCTTCCTGCACTGCAGGGTTGCAGTGATGCCCAGTGGTGCCCAGTGGTGCCCATGCAGTGATACCCCAGATTTATTCTGTCATTGCCTGACACAGAGCACAGCGTGGGAGCCTCGGGGAGATTGAAGTCTCCTGGCCAGTTCCTGTACCTTTTCCCTCTGCTCCATCCCACAGGTGCGATGGCCACAGTGGCTTTCCAGGACTCAGCACCAGCTCAGCTCCACTTCTCTCTGGGCACAGGCACGCTGCTGTGGGCCAGCACCATCACCATGCACGTCTCCAGGCCCAAATCTGCCAAGGGACAGAGGCCAAGCTTGAGCCACCATCAGGGCACGGAAGCCCGTCCGTGCCATGTGCCATGTTCCCCGCCGGCAGCCTCTCCTCGGGAATTAGTGAAGAGCCGGAGAGCACCGCTCACAAAAGCAGCATTCCTACCTGCCCAGGTGTCTCCTGGGAAAATCCCAAAGCTCCTGCAGCAAGTGCCTTTGAAGACCTGCTCCTCCTCCCTGAACAGGTACCGGGTGCTCCCCTCCATCAGCCGGAAGGGCGCGGGGAGCAGCGCCGTGGAAGCGTTGGCTGAACGGACCAACCGGCTGGAAGTGAGCGAGGGGCAGGAGGATGCTCCAAAAGCCATCAAGCCTTTTTCTGGAGGACAGGGATCTGCCAGCACACTGTCAGGAAGTGGCATTCCCATTGAAGGGGGCTCACACGTGCGCTGTGCCCCTGAGCAGTGGGGAAGGCAGGCGAGGCAGGAGAGCCCCTGGGTGTTCCCTGCAAGCCCGGCAGAGCCGCACGTGCTGCTCGCTGTCCGATCTCCCTCTGGGCGGAGGTTTGAGCACCGCTTCAAGCCCTCTGACAGCCTCCAGACCGTCCTTGCCGTGGCAGGACAGAAACTGTTGGCCAACTACCAACACTGCAGCGTTGAAACCATGGAGGTGCCCCGGAGGAGCTTCTCTGACCTTACAAAGTCCCTTCAGGAGTGCGGGATCCTCCCCAAGTCCGTGCTGTGCATCCGACAGGACGAGCAGCACGATGCAGCAGAGCTTTAGGCACACAGAGACGCCGTGGGTCCTTCTGCTCAGTGGGGTGCAGTGCTTCTTCCAAAAAACTGAGAGTCTGATGCTTCCTGCACCTACTTCTTAATCTTCTATCTCCCACAAAATCCCCAGGAAGCAGAGTTATGGATATGTAATAGTACTTGAAATAGTATTTCAGAAAATAGTATTTCAGAAAATAGTATTTCAGATGCATAAACCCATTTCATACAGAACAGCCTGTGTCACCTGTGCCATCACAAATTTCTGCCTCAGCACCACCAACCTTCAGCCTTTCTGGTTTGTTGAAGTTCCTGATGTTCTTTGAAAACTCAAGTATCCAAGACCTTTCCCCTTGTCCTTTTCTATGTTTTGGGAAGGTATCACTTCTCTGAATGCAGAAGCACCATTTGGGAAGGTAGAAACAGAACTGGTTTAGCTACAGGACCACCTTCAGTAGCTTATCATTATGCTAAATGTCTTCTCAAGAGACTGAAAAGGAGATCAAACCCCAAACCCATCTGGAAATAACAGTAATAACACATTAATGAGTTATTGTGAAGTATTAAATTGCAAGACTGATTGTAAAATAGCTGTGAGGGCTCAGGTCTTTCTGGGTAACCTCAATCCAGCTCTTAACTGTGACTAAATCATCTTTCTAATAACAAATAACTATTGTTTTGGCTGTCTTGGGGAGCAACAAGATTTTCTTCTTAGTTTTCCTTCTCTTATTTGGCTCATGTGATCCATAGGTAAGAAGAGGTGGATAGTTAAGAAGGGATGTTACAGATAATTCCATTTAACCCCTTTACACTGAAGTGAGTTAGTCCAAGGAGCAAGTGCTGCTTTGGGAATTTTTAAATAAGATATTAATGGGATTTGACTGGGAATTGGCTCAAGGAATAAGACATCTTTTACTGAACCATCATTAAAAGGCTGGTTGGGTGACTTGGCAGGTTTAGGCAAACACAATGTGCTTGTGCTAAAAAAAGAGAAATATCTTCTAGTTTTTAATGGAATTTCAAAGGCAGTAATTTTTAATATCCTTTAACAATGCCACACAGATGAGTGAGTTTAAATGTTTTGAGGCAAACCAAATTTATTTTGAAGCTCAGCTTAAGTGCCAAACCAGCTCAGCACAGGAGCACAAACACAACAGGAGCAGAAAGCTGATTGCTGGTGCTGGCTATGAGTGTGGTACCTGATGCTAAATCAAGTGTTCAGAGTCCAGCAGCTTTGTAAAACCAGTATCTGATGGAACAGTGGTCCCTGCTGCTGTTGGTGATGGGAATCACTCAGCAGCAGTTCCAGATACCAAAACATCTGGATGCCTTCAACGGAACCACAAAGTATTTCATTTGGTTTCAGGAAAAGGGACCATTTTCCATGTTTCCTTCAGTTAGGTAGTTAATTCCTTCTTTCTGCCTGTTGTGGGTACTGTGTTACTCCTATATTTCATAGTATTTCCATCCTGTGTTAAATAAAACCTTTTAGGCTGAACTTGAACTTTAAATTATTTACATGAGCTGAGGTTTATCCATCACACCTGCTCTTAAGAAACCTTCAATTTGATGGCAAATACCTCAGGGGCTGCCCAAATCAGCCTTTGGATGGTCAGCTGCCCTCCACACCACCTTCCTAAGTTTGCATCTGCATCCTGTGCTCAGTACAAGCTTGCAGCCAAGGAGGAAGTGACATCAGTGACATCAGTGACAAGCTGTGACCAGAGCTGGGGACCACCGGGCAGCTGTGAGAGCACAGGGGCTCTGAGCAAGAGCAGAACAATCAGACAATTCAGAGTAACTTGGCTCATGGTGGATTTCTCATGCTGCAGGATGTTCCTCCTGATTAAGCTGGATAAGTTTGGTTCTAATCACCTCACCCAGGCTACAGCATCTCCAAAGATGGGCAAAAAATATCAAGTCTTGTTCTAGGCAAGCACAGTGCAGGGAAATCACCTCTTTTCTCCCTCAGTTCTTCCCATCAGAACTGTTCTGGGGAGATTTTAGCAGCAATTTTAAGTCCAGCACAAGAAGCACAGGGGGAAGAACAATATTCATCTGACCTCATTTATTGTGTGGCATCATTTAACAAACTTCTTTGTGGAAATCTTTTAAGAATTGCAGCATTAAAATTCATTCTGTCACAAATATAAAACCTATCAGGACTTCTGGCTGAGAATGTCCTTACTGAGGCTTTTAAACACCAACAAAATATTCAAGCAAGAAGTCAGCAAAGGGATTGTTCAGTATGTGTTCTTTAATTCCAATTAAAAGTACATTAGAAACAGCACACAGGACCAGCAGCAGCTTCCATGACAATTCAACCCAATACTCTGCTGTCACCAGGTCATTCAACTGTACTAGGAAAGAAGGTGATTAAATCAAGTCTTCCACTCCACACGCAAGCACTCACTCACCTGCCACTTTAAATAGGATTCCAACAGAATAAAAATAGATACACCCCAGAATACAAAAAGTTTAATTTTAAGCTGTTTTTTTTTCTTCACTAAAGCCTTTATACAAATTGATAAAAGGGTGCACAATTTCCTAAAATTTTAGGTACATTTTAAATGAGCCTTTTTTTACTTGGTAAAAGGATCCATATTCCTGTCTTTTAACAGAATATGATGGCCAAAATTGCAAAGAAAACAATTCAGTTTAAATTTACAATTTATACATTTGTTTTGACATGATTCCCACGCTGAGTAGCAGGCCCATGGCTGCTCATGCATGTCCCATTTCCCCCCAACAAAGAGCTGTGCACCCTAAGTTCTGGTTCAGGAGCCTCCTTCTCCTGGAGACCGGGCTGGGGGAACAGCCCACAGTGTCCAGCTGTGTGCACAAGAGTGGTCCCAACACACAGGAGGTGTCATCCTTCCTTCTCCAGGAGCTGTGAATCCTTCCTTCTCCACGAAACACCCCAGGGCAGGGACCAACAACCTATTTTGCACTATGGAGCACTTCCCACCTGCAATTTGGCTGAGCAATTTGACTCAAAACTCTGGTACTGGAACATACTGCAACAGGTAAATTTGGTGTTCTAAGGGTACATTTTTTGGTCAGTCCAGGCTATCAAGATTTGTTTGTTCTTTTAATCCTGTATCTGATGGGTGAAGCCCAACAGCTCTGTACATTACCCATGCTGAGCTTCACAGCACGGTGCATTTAATCACATGGTGAATTTCATTCACAGAGGTGAATTTAATCAGGCAATCCATTAGTACAGTTCCCTTCATACTGCCCCTCCCACCCCACCCACCCACACCGCAGCCAAGTTAAACACTTGGGATGAACCTCTGTAGTGTCACCACCACCCACGTCACAGAGAGCGGCCATCCCAACAAATCCAGGACAAAGGAAAAGAAAACACTGCCCAGCAAAGCGACACGGCACCTGTGTTTGCGAGCAGGAGCTGCTGGAGACATCCTCAGGACAATTTATGTAAGGAAAAGCAGGGCAAATCCATCAGAAAGCCAGAAATGAGTCTTAAAGAGCTCAGGGGAGTGCCAAAGAGAATGACATCCTAGTTTGTACAAGTATTTAGCCAAAAACCAGCTGCCTTGTTTGGGGTTTTTAGGTTTTCTTTTTTTTTTTTAATTTTTCCCTTTCCTTATGTCCATTATATACTCAGCTGTTGAATTGAAACTGATCAGGTTAATGCTGCACATTATTCCAATTAAAGAAAACAATGGTTTTTTTCCTTTTAAAATTTTAGGTATTCCCTATTGCCTCTCTTTTGGCAAGTGTATTTCTCAGAATTCCAAAGATCATCCCATTTTAAGGCTAAACTAAGAAATGTTAAAAGCTTCTGTAAACATTTCCTCTTCCTCCCCATAGTTGCACAATTTGAAGTCCAACTGCAATTTTGAACATGAGGTAATTTTTGTGTACTCATATCTTGAAGAGTCCTTTTCGGGACGAGCCGAGAGGCTGTGCCAATCCAAACGCTGATCCAATTGTAGTGGGAGAGTTTCCACAGCAGGGCACACACCAGTTCCAGCAGCTAGTTCAGTTATTTATCTTCTCAATTTCATCCAAGTCGTCAGTATCCAATTTGTTTATCTTTTTGTCTGGGAAAGAAGATAAATAGGTCAGATTTCTTAACAATGAGCAGAGAAAGGAACGCTGCTCTCCTCAGCTTCCTCAGCTGGACCTGAGTTCTGGTTTATCAGGGAATGTTCAGTCAGGTTTTAAAGATACAAATGAAAACCGTTTCCTTTTATCAAAGGCCCATCTGGGTACTCCAGTGTTACCCACCCCTGAACATCCACTTCAAGGACCATCCAGGCAGACAGCAAACACAGCCTGATTTATTCTGCTCCTGTCAGAGGCAGCAGGTCACAATCCCAAGGGATGCTACACCAAACACTCCTGCTGTGCTCCTCTGCCACCCGTTTAAGACTCCACAAAAACCCTTAGACCTGCTCAGCATCCAACAAGTCGAATTCTGCAGTGATTCACGGTTTAGAGAAAGGAGAAAGCCTGAGGGTACGTACTGAAATGTTCCTGGATTCTGTTGAGAATGTTCATGCTGTGCTTGCTGTCCACCATGTTAATGGCCAGCCCTCGCTTGCCGAAGCGGCCGGTGCGGCCGATGCGGTGCAGGTAGGTCTCGTTGTCTGGATTTCCATCCTTATCCACAGGCAGGTCAAAATTGATAACAACAGAGACCTGCTCTACATCGATCCCTGACAAAAAGAGAGCATCGGGTTACACAACTTCACTCACATCTTTTTAGAGCAGGAACAGCCTCCTCACACTCTGAAATGGAGCTTTTCCACAATATCCTCACGGGGTGGAAATAAAAACTCTTTGAGCTGTTAGGGCAGAGTCCCACTGAAACAGCCAAAGGCACTTAAATATTTTGGAAATTCTACCAGCACTTAAATATTTCAGAAACTCTCTCCTTCCCTGAAAAGCTCTAAAGACCACTTGTTTTTCTCCCCAAGTACAATCCTGTCTTAACTGTTCTAGGATGTCAAATTACACCACAAACTCCTACTGGGACAGTGAACTGGATTTCACTGTTTTTCAGTTTTCCATACTTGGGCACACTTTCACTGCAAACCCTGAATGTCAGCAGCCCAAGGCAGGCTTGGTGCCAGACTCTCACAGGATGAACTCTTCCACCTCAAGCAGCAGGAAGCCAACAAGCAATTCTGTGTTTGCCCACAGGCCCACAGTGTAGGGACACCAATTTCTCCCAACTGGAACACCTGAGGATGCGAATTCTTCCTGTGAGCTGGCCAAGGGTATGTGTTATCTTAGGAAGTGCTGATGCCTTTTGGGGCTACCTAAAAACAGAGGCCAGACAAAATAAAGGGAATAAAAAGTGGGTGTATTTACTGAAGGGCCTTCAGGTACATTTTGGGCAGACAAAGCCCCCCAGGGGCCACACTCAAAAATGGACCACAGATCATGGGTTTTCACTTTTCACTTCTATAAATTTGGTTCATTTGCATATTGGGGGTTAATCCTCCAATTACAGCTTCAGGTAATGAAGTCATTTACCCCAAGTTTGCTCCCCCAGCTCCCTTTTGTTTAATCTCTCGGGGCCTGAGGCAGTGAGGTGTCCTTGACTGCCAGGCCTGGAGAGGAATTGCTGTGTCTGCCCAGAACGGGAGAACAGCAGCTGCCACTGCGTGTGGAGTTTGGAGTTCTACACTAAAGAACTGCAGGATTACAAACACATGGAAAATACAAAAGCTCAAATCCTAGAGCATCACCTGGCCCCATTCCTCCATATCCTACCTCTGGCACAGACGTTTGTGGTCACCAGCACCTTCTCCTTGCCCTCCCGAAAGCGCTCGATGACGGCCGCTCTCTGCTCCACCATCATCTCCCCGCTGAGCAGGGCCACCTGATGGCCCTCCCTGGACAGCTCTGCCGCCAGCCACCCCGCCGTCTTCCGAGTCTGCAACACACAGCCAGCCCCACATTTGGGAGGGGGTTTTAACGCTGGAAAGTGACAATGAACCTCTCTGGGAGCCCACTGTAAGCCGTGTGGCTGCTCAGTTTTTGTCTCCCTTACAAACTGTATCAGAAGGAGGACAATACACCTCAGCCACCTCAGGAGCCCCTGATTAATAAGATAGGTTTTCTTTGTGCTCTGCTCCATGGATTTCACTCTGCTGGAGACTGACACTACATGTGTACACTGAAAACTCATGAAACTTGTCACAAAACCACAACTACTCAGCTTGGAAAATGGCAAGGTCAGACCTGAATGCAGTTGAGAAATCCCACAGAGGCTCTGCACAGCCTTGAATTAAACAGGTTTTTGAGCTCCAGTTATGTCTTGAGACAGCCTAAAAGCAAACTGCTGCAGCAGATTCCAAACACTTTCATCCTGTCTGAGCTCACTTTGCCTGGCTGTTCGGTGCTGTCAGCACTGATTTTTTCCCCTAAAAATGATTATGGCAGCTTCCAGAAAAAGAAAACCAAGTCTCAGTATGATTCATAGTGAGATCCCAGAGGTGTATCCTCAATTACCTGAGGGAAATGAAGTCCCAGGAACAACTCTGTATCAGCCAGAGAAGCAAACGACTTCCCAATCCCTCATTATGCCCTATTTTCATCCATTTTCCAACCCCACTTTTTTTTTTCTTTTCAGTTCAGAGTTTTGGAAAAATGTGCATTACTCTGATCTTTGCTTCAGAGGACTTCAGGGATAACAGTGACCATTCAGGAATAAAAAAGTCCAATGTTGTCTCCTGGATGGACAAACCCAGGGAATCAAACCAGCCAGTGCTAATGTGGCTTTCGGGATTTCACTCAAAGATGGAACCAGAGAAGCCAAAAATGGCAATTTTGTTCTCAGTTCCTTTCTGGAAACTGTGTCTGGCTTGGTTTTAGCACTTGCAGACTCTGAGGGGTCACTAGGACTAACATTCCCTGGAAGCACTCACATGGCAGAAGATCATGGCCTGGGCAATGGTGATGGCGCCGTAGATGTTACAGAGAGCCCGGAACTTCTCATCTCTGTTGTTGCACAGGACATAATACTGCTTGATGGTGTCCAGGGTTTCCTCCTCGCGCTTCAGTTTGATAATGTTTGGGTCAGGAACAACTTTTTGAGCAAACTTCCACACAGAATCCTCAAAAGTGGCTGAAAACAGAAGCATCTGGCAGTCCCTGGGGAGCATTCTGAAAGAGAGAGAAACAGGGAGGGTTCCCTCACAACACTGTCATCTCCTGATATCCTCATGGAATTCATGCTACAGGCAAAGGAAAACCATAACCCTGGAACCAGTTATTTCCGTGGCTGGAAAGACTAAAACCAATCTTATCCACCCATGATCACTCCCTCATGGACCACAGGCATTCACATTTACCTTCTTAAAAAGGAATAAACCCTGCTCCAGGGACAGGATTTTTATTCTGTAAATAAGGTGGCCAAGAAGGCCAACAGCATCATGCCATGTATCAGGAATAGTGTGGCCAGCAGGAGCAGGGCAGTGATTCTCCCCCTGTACTCAGCACTGGTGAGGCCACACCTTGAGCACTGTGTCCAGTTCTGGCCCCTCACTTTGGGAAGGACATTCAGACACTTGAGCACGTCCAGAGGAGGGCAACAAGGCTGGAGAGGGGCTTGGAATACCAACCCTGTGAGGAATGACTGAGGGAGCTGGGGGTGTTTAGCCTGGAGAAAAGGAGACTCAGGTGTGACCTTATCACCCTTTACAACTGCCTGAAAGGTGGTTGTAGTCAGGTGGGGGTCGGTCTCTTTCTCCAGGCAGCACTGACAGAACCAGAGGACACAGTCTCAAGCTGCACCAAGGGAAATATAGGTTGGATATTAGGAAAAGGTTTTTTATGGAAAGAGTGATAAAGTACTGGAACTGGCTGCCCAGGGAGGTGGTGGAGTCACCATCCCTGGATGTGTTTAAACAAAGACTGGATGTGGCACTGGGTGCCAGGGTTTAGCTGAGGTGTTGGAGCTTGGCTGGACTTGATGATCTTGGAGGTCTCTTCCAAACCAATGATTCTGTGAGATGAAATTGCTTGTCATCCCCTGACACTGTGCTCTATGAACCCCCTGGACTAGAGCTAATCTATCATTTCAATCTTGTTGCTTCACTGGTGGGGACACCGGTCCCGACTGCAGCCCTGCTGTCCCTGTGTCCCTCCGTACCTCTGAATGCGGATGCTCTGGTCCTGGTGGCCCTGGGTGGCGATCATCACATCCGCCTCATCCAACACGAACACCTTGATCTTCTTGGGATCGATGAATTTCAGTTTGGAACACCAGTCCAGCACGGTGCCGGGTGTGCCGATTACGATCTGCTCCGAGATCTTCTGCCCTCTCTCCACTGCCGAGACAGAAGGAAGGGCTGCTCTAGGGTGGCTGTGCACACAGGGCAATGTTCAGCCCTCTCTGACCAAGCCATTTCACCACGTGACTGCTCTGGTGCACCTGAGGAGCATCATTCCCTCACTCCTCTTTGTGTGTGTCCCCTTACTCACGTTTGTTGCCTCGGACAGCATACGCAAGTTTCAGCTCCGGGTAAAAGTTTCCCATCTGTTCAATCACTTTTCCTGTTTGAAGTGCCAGCTCGTATGTTGGGGAAAGGCACAAACACTGGAGGAACAGAAGGATAATGAGTGAGGTGATCAACATCCAGGGGAAACACTATCACACTTGCTTCTTAAAATCCTTGCTGAAGTTTTCTTCAAGATGAACATGCAAGGGGCTGAACAGTTTCTCAACCATCCCATGAGGAAATCTGATTTAAAAAGTCCCTCTCCAGGCATTGTCTGCTCTGTTGTCACAGTTACCTTCTCTTCCACACCAAACCCACTTACCCAATCCCCTTCAGGACTATTTAAGTCCTGCCAGAAAGATTTAACTCCTCACATGTGGGAAATGGATTTGCAGAAAATTCTCAAAGTTTGATAGAAGGTTCACATAGTATACATTTGAATGTAAACTTTGAGATAAGAAATGTTGACTTAAAAATGTTATAAAATAGGATAAATGTTGAGGGAGAAATGGAACAAGAAACAAGTCTTAAAAAATGACTTCATAAATAAGACTAGATATTTTGGAGAAATAGAACTATGAAAGATATATTGTAGTAAGACTTAGGAGGGGTAATTTTAGATGATTAGTTTTAAGGTATTCGTAGTATGGTGTGATAAACGCTGATAAGCTAAGAAACACTTATAATGTATTGTAATTAAGAAATAGTTAGCTTCTGATTGTGATAGTGTGAATTATAACATCTGTATTATCTCACCCTTCACACGCTCACAGAGCAATGGCATCCTGTGTGATGCACGGGAAGGACTGACAGGAACAAGCTTTGAGCAAAACCCACATCTTTTGCACTGAAGGCATTTTGATAAATCCCCAAACCTCCATCCCCTTTAAGCAGTTTAAAGAAATAACACCATGACTCCATCAAGCCGTGAATTTACATCTGAAGGCCTCCCAGCAGCTCGGGCTCTTCACTAGATGGCACTGCACGGCCAGGGTGAAACGCCCTGAAACAGCCACATCCCCCAGACTTTACCTGTGGATACTTGTTCCCAGGCTCAACCCTGCTGAGCATGGCCAGGACGAAGGCAGCTGTCTTGCCAGTACCGGACTGCGACTGCGCGATGAGGTTCTGCGGGCTGGGGCACAGCAGGAACAGCTCAGAGGGTGAAGCACCACGGTGGCACCTGAATCCTGTCACATTTATCCCTGCTCTGGATCCATGGCCAATCTGACCAGCTATGCTCCATGGGGCAGGAATTTCTTCCTGCCCAACACTCTCCATCAGTGTTTCTCAATTATGGAGATTTGAAAGGAGAGCTGTGGTTATCTCTCAGTAATTTCCCATTTCACACATCTTCCCCAGTGTCTCAGTACCTCACACGTTCCAGCTCAGGGTTGTGGAGAGGAAAATCAGCACCTCAGCTACTCCTACATACCCAGGATTTCTGAGCCATTTCTTCCCAAACTAATGAGGAAAATGGTAACAACCTCCCAAACTCCACAGCACTGCATGCTCAGTACCAGCCCTAGGAAAAGGACAAATCCAGGGCTGCTGTCACATAGTTAATAACCACAGAAACACTGTGACATGGGAACCCTTTCTCCATACCCTGAGAGTTTCTCCATCACCCTCCTCCCACCCAAAATTCAGGAGCAGCACACTGAACCGTTCAAATCCTTCTATTCTGGTAGAGAGTAAGAAGAACATGTACATACGGTTCAGCAAGCATCATGGGCAGGGCATTCTCTTGGATCTTAGATGGTCTGTTGAAGCCCATGGCATAGACTCCTTGAAGGAGCTGTGGTTTCCTGAAAAGAGAAATTTTTATATCATGACCTATTTAAGTCAACTTAGTTTTCATTTGTGTACAAGAAGGTGAGAAAAACTCTTCAGAAGACATCCTAGAGCTGTCCCTGCTACAATCCCACCCGTGAAACAACTGTGGTCAGCATCTGGAACCATAAGTGACAGCAGAAAGTCTAGACAGGAAGCTTTGCAAAAACCCCTGGATTTAGTAAGTCAGCCTGCCTGTTCCAGCTCGAGGGCAAAGCCTGTGTCTAAGGCCAGCACTCCTTGTTCCAAAGCAGCTTTTCAGGCAATCCAGGAATCACAGAGCAGAAAGTGTTAATCCTGTCCTTCAGGCCAGTCCCATTTCCTCAGCCATGCCTAATCTTGGTGCCAAAATTATCACTCCTCGATGACTCAAACGTGGGACAAAGCGTGAAGAACAGGATGAAGGGATCATGAGACCCTTGCAAGGACTTCAGCAAGTCATGTAGACTGTGCACTACAGCAGAGCGACGCTGGCTCAGGTAAATGATAATTAGCTCTGTTTGCTGTCACTACACCTTGTGATCCATGGCTGCAAGCCAGCCCTCACACCCACAACTGTGGTGTGACACTGCTGGCCAGCAAACTCTAATCTGCTGCTTTCTCTCCAGGGAGCTTTCTACTCTCAGCAGACACTTGTGTAGACAAGGAGACCCCAGAACAGCCTAAATCCAGGTTATGGTGCTGCAAAGTCTCAGCTGATGACCCCCAAGTGCTCCTTGGATGCTGTGAGTGCTCTCAGAAGGGCTCTCCTTTCAAAGCAGTGCACACGTTTCCCACTCCAGTAACTTCCCATTCAGCACAACATAATTTACCAAAAATCCTGTATTACTTTCCAACGATGCCTGGAACAAAAGCCCTTTGAAAATGTAACCTTGTGCTGCTCCAAGCAAGGACAGACAAAGCCCAACTCTGCACCAGTTGCCAAGGATACCCCGAGTCATAACAAAATGAAGACTCAATTAGGCTGGCTGTCCCTGTCATTAACTCCCTGGGATTGTTTGCCTTTTGAAACACAGGAATGAATTAGTCTAACAGGCACTGCAGGACCTCAGCTTCTTTTTGTAGACAATCAACCACAAACACTAACAAAGCAAAACATCCTGGCATTTCATGAGGAGAAGGCTCTTTGGCTCCCATTTTCCTGCAGAGCTTGTAGAGCAACAAACCTGAGATCACCACAAGCACAACAATCCCAACAGGACACCTCTTCAGCATGTTAATACATACATCCATCTACCACGCCTTATACACAGTTATCATCCCTTGAAAGCTGCACTGGTAGAGGTTTTCAAAGGGAAGGAAGCCAGAAAATACTGGTGTCTCCAGCACATAAATCCAGTGTTGCTGGAAAAAATAAGCTGTTCCCTTTGTGCTGTTCACTGCTGTTGTTTCAGATGGAAACCCCCACCAGGCACCCAGACAAATCAACTCTCCTTGTATTTAAATAATACAAATGACACACTCACTTATTAATGACAGGTTGGCAGTAACCTGATACCACTCAAAAGTACATGGTTGGTGTATCTCCTATGCCACCAGGGAATTTTTCAGGACGTGAGGAGATGTTCCAACTACCTGATGGGCTTCAAACTCACACCTGCTCTGGCAGTTTTAGCAAAACTGCTCTCTCTCCCTGAGTTTAAGAATAAGGCTCCCCATGACAAACTGAAAAATCCAGTTATAAGGGAGCCTATTTAATATATCTGATCCCAGGATTTGACAGCTCCATGCAGAGAAGGCTCTGGCTCATCCCAGCAGGCACTTACAGGCGCAGCTCCTCGAAGGACTTGACAGAGTAGAGGGGTGATGTGGGGTCCCTCTGCAGCACCTCCACCTGATTTGTGGTGTCAACCAGGTTACTGCGGATCAGCTTGTTCAGTAAGGACTGGGCAGCTCTGTCCTCTGGGAAAGGAGGTGGAAAACACGAATCCATCAGTCACAGCCTGTTCCAGGTCTTGCTCCCACTGAGCTCTTGAGCCAGTTAAAAGGGACAAAATCCCTCCAAATACTGAAATTCTTCATTAGGGTGTAATGGCTTGAAGAGCCCAAACCTCCTGGATGAGACACTGAGAGATCCCAAAGATTCCCCCATTTAATACCCAGGAAGACAAATCAAACGAGCACTGTTCTAAGGGGGACTTTAACACATCCAGGTCTCTGCTTATTAAGATTCTTTTAGCTTAGCATCTACCTGGGACAGGGTAAGGCCTCCTCAACCCTCACTCTGACATGTGGGCAGACACCTGCCAGGGTTTTATTTTTAAGGAAGGTTTGAGGATAAACGGTACTTTAAAAGATTTCAGAGCTGAAACACAAGGGTTGAGGATAAGAGAGATCCAAACGAGGTTAAACTGCTGCACTTTGGGGTTTTGTTACTAAATCTGTTCCCTAAAACCACCTTCTGAAAAAATGTGAGCCTTTACCCACCTCTGAGCAGCCACTGCATAAACGCAACTTGTTGGTTGCTACAGCAATCCCAGCTCCAGGTTATCCAACTGCTCCTGTATCCAGTCCTGCCTTGAGGATACTGCTATCCCCTTATTTCTCTCCACTCTAATCCAGGAGTCTCCCAAGTTATTACAGGACACAATGCCTTTTAAAGTGTTATGGAGGAAGGACATGTCTTACAATTAAGTCCTTGGGGCAGGATACAAGATCAGCGGTCCTGAGACATAAGGCAGACTTACTTTAAGTATATATTAAATCAATATAATTATAATTAAATTAAATTAATTTCCTTGCCAAAGCTTTTTTTCAGGAAGGCACTTACCCTTCTCCTCATCCTCCGTCTTCTCCACGTTGTCATCTGCCTTGACAACAGCACCTGAATGGGAACAGGTTGGGGGGCACAGGTGAGCTCAGGCTTCAGGGGCAGCCCACACCCCCAGAGCTTTGGAATATCCTGGGAAAAGCTACAAACAGCTCATTTGCCTGAGGAGAACTGCCCTGCTCCACTGCTGTGCAGAGGAAACCCAAGCACCAGCTCCAAGTGCAGTTTAGCAACCACACCAACAGATTTTGCTCACACAGCTCCCTGAGACACCAAAATATTTAGTCTGTGCTGCTGCTTAATATCAGCTCTTCTGGAATCTCATGATTTATCGGGAATTTACTTTGGCAGCAGTGCTCTGAACCCCCACAGGGAAACATTCCCCCCTTTCCAAGCCCATCTGAGCAGCTGGAACTCACCATTGGCATCTGGTTTGGTTTTTTCATCCTTCAGGTGTAAAGTGCTCAACTAGAAATGAGGAAAAACACAAAATCAGAGAAATTAAAATATAGCTCCCTATATTCTAAAGCCAGCCAGGAAAACCTGAGCTTTGGATTTATCAAGTATTGCACAAACCCTGCTCAGCTGGAAGGGATGAAGATACAAGAAGAACTTTATTTCAAGAGTTTTAATAAAACTTTTTCTAAGCAGGAGTTTTAACAGAAATACAAGTTTTTTAAGCTGTAACGACAACACATGGAAGGGGTTGTTTTCTGTCCTGTAGCCTCCTATCCCTAATAGCTCTGCTGATGGAAAATGGGAGAAAATCAGCATTCCAGGATGGAAACACGATCCATGCACTGTCCTGGCCGGCACAAGCTGCCCCAGGAGGAGTTTGTTTCACCACCTGAGATGTTCAGGGAGAGCAGCCCCGAGGGTCTTCCCCACATCCTCAGCGAGTGTTCTGTGCCCAAGCACAGAAAAACCAAAAAACTATTTTTCTGAGGTACAAAGTTACATCTTTTCATTTAAAATATATGAGAGAAAGAGGGATTTTTTTGGACGCTGGAAGACAGAGCTGAAGCTGGGTGAGTGCCTGAAGCGGTGCAGTGTCTGGATGGAGGGTGAGGGGGACCGCAGGGACGTCTTTGCCCTTTGAATACGCAAAAAATGGATGAAGACGAACATACTTAAAAAATAATAGCAAATAAATAAATAAAAATTGGGGGTTTTGCTTATAAAGGAAGAGCCCAAGCCCAGGGACAATCGGATACCCCGGGCCCTCCCTGCCCCCACGGCAGAAAATGAGGCGAAAAAGGCTTTCTGCGATCGCTGTTTTCTGTGAGGAGGCGGCGGGGGCCGCGCGGCCCGGGGGACCCCGCGCCGCTGGNGCTGTGTGCCCTGTCAGGCTGTGAGCCCTGTGTATGCTCTGGGGCTGTGAACCCTGAGTGGGGTGGGGCTGGGTTGTGACCCCTGTGTGGGGTGTAGGGCTGTGTGCCCTGTGTGGGGCTGTGTACCCTGTGTGGGGTGTGGGGCTGTGAGCTCTGTGTGGGATGTGGGGCTGTGAGATCTCTGGGGCTGTGAGCTCTGTGTGGCTGTGTGCCCTGTGCAGTGTGGGGCTGTGTGCCCTGGGCAGTGTGTGGCTGTGTGCCCTGTGCAGTGTGGGGCTGTGAGCTCTGTGGGGCTGTGTGCCCTGTGCAGTGTGGGGCTGTGTGCCCTGGGCAGTGTGGGGCTGTGAGCTCTGTGGGGCTGTGAGCTCTGTGGGGCTGTGAGCCCTGTGCAGTGTGGGGCTGTGAGCCCTGTGCAGTGTGGGGCTGTGTGCCCTGTGCAGTGTGGGACTGTGAGCTCTGTGGGGCTGTGAGCTCTGTGGGGCTGTGTGCCCTGTGCAGTGTGGGGCTGGGTGGTCAGGTCTCCTGTATGTTGAGGGGCACTGTGGTCAGGGGCCTGGTGCCCTGCATGCTGTGGGGCTGAGATCAGAACCCCGGTATGATCTGGGGGTCAGCCTGTGTCTCCCATGATGTGGGGCTCAGTCCCCTGTGTGACGTGGCCATCCCTGGGGGTCAGGCCCTCCATGTGGGGTGGGGCTGGGGCTGTTCCCCCTGTCTGCTTTGGGGCTGGGGATCAGGCCCTGCCGAGCCATCTAGTGTGAGGCTGCAGCTTCTGCTTCCCATGGAATGGAATCCCTTTGGGAGCCAGGGCTGGGGGAAAATCACACAGACACTGTGACATTTGTGAGGGAACCACAGCTCTGTCTCTGGAACAGGGGTGGAGGTAGAAGAATGAGTCATGGAGGTCTAGAAGTGACAGGAGCTGCAAGAGTCATTTCCGTCCTGTCTCCTGCTGTAGCCAGCTTAGACCTGGTATCAAACCTGCTCCTTAAAGGTCCTGGAATAAAGAGAAGTAAAAGGGAAAGTAGAAATGAAAGAAGTGTGGGAAGAGCCTGTGGGATTTCCTTGCTGGGCTGCTATTCCCTTCCTTGAGCCATGTTTGACAGAGCAGCTTTCAAGGACGGTCTGAATTTGTGTTTTTATTCCATGCAGCAGAACCAGTAAAATGGCCAATCCTGCAGGCATCAGCCACAAGTTCCCAAACCAAGGATTATTTCCCTGACTCAGTATTCCCCCTCCCCTTTAATGGAGACACTTCATTTGTTCCCACAGCCTAAAACTTCCAACTGAGCTGTTATTTCTTTCTGTGCTGAGAAATTTTATCCCAGGCAGGGCTGGGCCCTTCACTGTTGCTCTCTTCACACCAGCCGTGGTTGGTTTGTTCCTTAAAACGAAACCCCATCATGATCAAATATTATCATCTGATACTTTTCCATCTAATTCAGTTTCCTGCTTGGAGGTGGTAGCCCCATGGGGATCCCTGCCCAGCCCCACACGTGAACTTTGGGCTCTGGAAGCTTTATTTGTGGAGGTGACGTCATGGCGGTTTTTTCCATGGCAACAGGAGGATGCTGAACACTGGAGCTGAACTCGAGGAGATTTTCAATGGGAACAGAGCAGGCAGCCAAAGGCAAGTCTGAGACGTTAATTAGTTAATTAGGGTAAAAATAAAGATGAATGTGGGAAATCCCAGAGGCTGACAGGCTCGTGCTTCCAGTTTAATGTTTTCTTGCAGACACACCTCCCGTGAACACTTTTAACTGGGGTTAGTCCCATTTTAGAGAGGGGAAAACAGAGGTACTGAGAAGAAGACTACTGTGATCAGGCAACATTGGCTGGGGGCAGATCCTTCCAACACCTCCTTGCTGCTCCTTGCCCTTGGCTGCAATCATTCCTTGGCATTTTCAGGGCTGTGCAGCCTGTCAGTGAGGTGTGACTGTGGTGGGTGTTTCTCTGTTCTGTCCATGAGGAAGGACTTTTCTCCTCAGTCTCTCATCTCCTCTCAGAGCAGGGATGGGCTCCTGGAGGAGAAGGTTTCCTGTGGGTTCCATGCAGGGTCCTTGATTTTTCTGGAGACTCTGCTGTCATATAATTACACATTTATTTGTTTAAACATGAGATAAATATTCAGATTAGTTTAAATAAATGTTTATTTATTTAAACAAGCAGACTTTGGCTGTGCTGGAATGAGAGAGCTCACAATGGTAGAGGTTGGATGGTGGAATTTCATTGAAATTACCTCTGGTCCTTACACCCCAAACAGGTCAGAGTCTTCCTTGCCTACACACAAACCTGCTGCAAGAGGAGGAAGAGGAAGAAGAAAAGGAGGAAAAGGAGAAGGAGAAGGAGGAGGCAGTCCCTGCCCAGCCCTGTGTCATCACTTTTTAATCTCCCAACAGGGTGATTATTTGTTTCTTCAGAGCATTCCAGGCTGAGGAAAATGGCATTTACATACAGAGTACACATGGAGATCATGGGAAGTGCTCGTTGCTGTCCATCCAGCAGGAGATTTGTTTAGTATTGCTTTTTTTCTGGGTTTTTTTTTTTCAGTTTTGAGCCCATCTGAATCTCCCAGCACAAGAGCACCACACTTGCACACTTGAGTGAGCTGGGTAATGAGCCTGGAAAGCCTGTCCTGTGCTTGGCCAGTCCCAGAATCCACCCAGGCATGAACCAGGACTGGAAATATTCCTCTGTGGTGGTTAGAGGTGCTGCTGTTGCCTGGCCCCAGGTGGGTAAAGCCACAAGCTTTGAGGTGGCACTTAGGTGACCTCACATGCTACTTTTAGCTTGTCCCCTCCCCAGTTTTGCCTCATTTATACCCATCCCATTCCCCACTGCTGCTCCCTGGGAGGGACTGGCCCTCATCAATGGTGGGGTGTCCTGGGCAAAGCCAGCCTGGAGAAGATGAGGAGGAACAAACACCAGCTGGAGGCCCCTGTGCGCTGTTCTGGGCAGCACTTTTCATCACTGTGGTGATGCAGCTTCAGCATCAGCACTAAACATTAATTCCCCCTAAAACAACTCCATGTGTGTCTTCCTGAGGTCTCAAGCTTGCCTCATCCACCGTGTCAGATGCTGCTTTATCTTCTAAACAAATGTCCTGCTGCTACCACATTTGTTGGTTTGAATCCCAGGATTTCTCCTGGCATATGTTATTTTCTTCCCAGAAGCCACAAGCCATGGTAAACAAACATTTACAGGCACTGTGAACACGGGACCTGGGTTTTTCCATGGCTGACTTATTTGTCTGGCAAGAACCATAAATTCTGGAGCTTCAGGGCTGAAGCCCTAGGAGCTGGGCTTAGGAAAAGATTCTTGAACAGGAATTTGTTTGTGGAGTTTTCTGCCATTTCCTCTAAAACACATAGTTCTTGGGGAAGAGGATGGGTCATTAGGGGTGCCACATGTGTGGTCATCCCGGTCCTGCAGCATGGATGTGCCCTTGGAGGCCAGGGGGAGAAAGAGGAGCTTTAGCCTCGGTGTGCTCTGACCCAGGCTCAGTGTCCAGCTCTGCTTTGGGACAATGTCCAAGTCTGTGTTCCCCCAGCTGCCTCAGTTTCCCCTTTCTTCAAGTTGTTTTTCCTGGGTTTAAGTTGCTCAGGACAGGGACTGTATCCCACCAGGGTCATCCCTCAGCGACAGTATTGCTCCTGTGGGGAGGGTCCTACTAGACCCCCATGGCTGGGGGCTGTGGTAGAGGGGCTTTGGGTGTTCCTAGAGAGGAGAGGGTGCAGGAGCTGAGATGGGAAGGGGGACAACAGCAAGGCTGGAAGAGAGATCCAGCCTAGGGCTGCAGAGGAGGCCAGTGAGCGGTGATGCATGCTGATTTTGGGGGGCTTTAGGGTGCTTTCCTTCCTTTGAAAGAGAAAGGGGATGACAAAGGTGAACGCGGTGGGTTCTTCCCTTCCAGGCAGCTGCTGCGGAAAATCCCGGGGAGACAAATCGTGGGGATGGGTAAGGGGAGTTTGCAGCCTCTTTTTTCCACCAGGCTGCCCAGCTCGGGGGCATCTCCTCCGCCCGGATGGGCTTCGCCCCTCGCCCGTTCCCTCCCCTGCAGCCCCTGGGCTCAGGAGGGGAGCGAGGGGAGGGGGAACCGCCAGGGTGTTCGAGGGGATTGTCATGGTTACCTCCCTGACAAAACAAATGGCTCCACTGGGTGATGATGATGGTGATGGTCACCCAGACAGCTCCAGACACTTTGAGTCAGCGCTGGGGGGCGAGAGACCCACGCTGGGGATCCAGAAGCCCCCCATCCCAGGGGAGCCAGACACCCTCCCGGCTCCGGGCAGAGCCTCCCCGCCGGGGCACATGTTGCTGCAGCCGGTTCGGTAAGACCCTTCCTCGCCCCCCCGGGACCCACCGGACTCCCCGGGTTCCCCCAGCCCCGCTGCCCGGTGGGGAGGGTCCGGGGGCTGAAGCCACCGGTTGCTGAGGTGGCTGGTGGTGCAGCGCTCCCCCACCCCAAGCCCCGGCGCTTGCTCCTCTCCCTCTCTCCCTCCCTTTCCCTCTCTCCTCATCTCCCTCTCTCCCTGTCTTCCAGACACAGCGCTCCGCAGCCGTGCCTGTCGCCTTCAGGATTCCTCCTGCCCCTTCTGCCCTCCCCAGCCCAGCCGCAGAGGGGCTGGAAGAGTGGGTGAAGTTGCTCCAACCCCCCCATCCCCTTCTTCCTTCTCCTCCTCTTCTCTCCCAGGAAAGGTAAGAAAAGCAGTGGCTACTCTCCAGTTGCTCCTGCACCTTTTTAGCTCTGCAGGGGTGGGTGTGAGGGGTGTGTGTGTGTGTCACTTCCCAAGGCTGTGCATGATCCCAGCACAAAGCCGCTCACTGAAGAGATCCCTGTCATAATATTTGTGCAGGCACAAGCCCACACTTTGCAAGCTGCTGCTTCCCAGCCTTGCTTTTTCCCAGCTGGATGGTGAGTCCTGGAACATCCAATCCCTCCCCAAAAATTGTACAGACATTAGTAGTGACTGTGTCCATCTCTGTGCAGGCAGAGGACAGGGATGGACGGGGGGATGATGCTGGGGGTGATGAGCTGTTGCTGTCCTGGGCAGCCAAGGGGGATAACCCATCTGTGGACACACTGTTTGGGGAAGGAGGAGTGACCTTGGCAGGGTGAGGGGGGCTGATCCCCCCGGTAAGGGTCAAAACACTGAGACCTGGCTGGAATCCACCACACTGGCTGGGGCAGGGCAGGACAGGGGTGGATGGAGAAGGGCTGTGCTGCTCCTGGGGGCCCTGTGTGTCTCCTTGGATCTGGATGCACCCCAAGAAGAAAGCAGGCTGCCTGGTAGGTTTAGCTCAGCTGAGGGGTGTCTAGGCCAGCACCCCCGCTCTGGCTCAGCCCAGGGACCTTCCCCCCAGCTGTGAACCCAGCAAGGTGAGGGTTAACTAACCCCTGTGTCAGAAATAGGTGATTAACAGCTCTAGGAAGGGGCTTGGGACAGGAATCCAGGTCTGTGACACCCAACTCTGGGGCCAGACTTGTGGTCTAAAACACTTGCCAGGGTTGTGACTGACAGTCCCCAAAGTCTGTCTCTACCAGGGCTGTCAGTCATGTCGCAGCCTGGCACTGTGTCACCTTGGGAAGGGGGACTTGGTTGCTTCCACTGGGCTCTGGCAGGAGAAATTGTTTCCCAGCCTTTCCCCAATTCCCATATCTGAGGCCTCAGGGTGTCCTTGAGGCCAGCAATCCTTGTCACTGCTGTGGCAGTGGTGGTCCCATGTTGTCACCCTTTGGGGGCCTGCAGTGGCTGTTTTCCTGGTTTTCCATTAAATGGGATATTCCACTTGCAGTTGGAGGCAAGAGGAGGCTGGAGATGGGTGAACAGTACCTGTAGCTTTTGCTGAGAGTATCTCACAGGTCTGCCATGGTGGATCCATGGCTCTTCCAGATAGGACAGTGCTATGGGTGCTCTTTCAAACCCCATTTCCTCCTCTTCCTAGAGATATTTTGGGGGTTGATCCCAGTTTCCTGGCCAGGTTTGAGCCTTGTGCTTCGGGAGAAAGTAGCTGGAGGGCTCCTGCATATCTCAGTCATGACTTGCAGTGATGTGGATGGGGTAGGTGAAGTCAGGGGTCCCTCAGCAGCTCCCTGAGCCTTGCTGCCCCTGAAAACCAGGGAGAATTCCCAAAGGTGACTCTACTTGAGAGCCCTGAAAGTTTGGGAAGTGCAAGGCTTCTCCAGTCTTGGAATTGCAAACGGGGGAGTTTGTTTCCCCGTGGAGATTGCCCAGGAATGCTGATGGGAGGCTGTGGTGCAACAGGCATCCTTGGCCAGCTCTGTCCACCTGTACATCTCCACGGGGCGCCGGCTGTCGTCATCCCGGCGAGCCACTGGATGTCAGTGTTGATTGAGACAGACGACGTGGAAGGAATATTTTACCCAGCTGCAGAAAACCAGGCGTCCTCTGAGCAGTGGGGATGTGCCCCAGGTCTAGCTCGGACCTGGAGGCGAGATCTCCAAGGGAACCCGCTTGTGGCCGGTCAGGGGTTACAGCAGGGCCGGGCAGTGATTCAGCTGCTCAAAAATGCGTCTGATGCAAGGTGTGACACCAGGGCTGGGCTTGACACGGCAGCCTTCCTGTCCTGGGGGGCAGAAGCAGCCGGGCTGCCCCTGATTTCTGCCCTTCAGGCAGCAGGGCTGGGTGGAGCTGTGTCGGTTTTATCCCAGCTCCTGCTTTGACTCTCCTATCCTGTTGTTGGCTGTGGATGCCGCAGATCCTGCGGTGTGGTACAGCTGGGACCCCAGCCCACTCTGGGGAGTGGGGTCCTGCCAGAAGCCAGGCTGTGTGTTCACAGTTTTGCTCTATTTTCCTTTTCAATGCATGAAAATACACCTCAGAGGAGCATTACTCTGCCCCTGTCTTTACTCCATGTGCTCAGACAGATTTTTTGAGGGCACATCAGTGCTTAGAGACACAGACGGACAGCCAGGAAGCTCCAAGCAGTGCTTCAGGCACCACCCCCGTTTTTCAGGCACATAAACACCTTTTCCCATCCCATAAAATCCAGCCCCAGCCTCTCGGGAGTGCTAGGACAGACGCCTGCAGCCCTGCGAGGGGCTGGAGCCTGTGCTTGGCCTCGCAGCCCTGCGCTCCCCGCAGGGACATTGCAGCAGCATCAGCGCCTTCCCCGTCAGTCGGGCACAGGATTTGGCCGAGGGATGATCACACTTCCGTGTCTCCCTCCCCTCCGTGGCCAGGAAGAGCAGTGGTTTGTCATGGAAAGGACGCTTCCAAAGGAAGGGGGAAAAAAAAGATCAATCCGGTAGCAGCCTGGTGTGCCAGGTGCAGAGCACAGCTGGCCAAGGGACAGTGTCTGTCCCCAGCCCTGAGGTGCTCCCTAGCTGATGGGATTGCAGGTGTATTTTGAGGGCTGAAGGTGTTAACCCTCAGTGGTTTCCCTTTTTCCTGGGATGCCAGATGCAGTGTGAGGTCGGGAGGCACCTGGCCAGGTCTGTGGGATGGCCCCACGCCTGCTGTGTGTGGGAGGCAGGACACGTTTGGTGGCAGTGAGGGGACACGCTGGGGACTGGGTGTGTCTAGGGGTACCCTGTGCAGTGTTAAGCTGTTGGTAATTTTTTTGGGGTGCAGGGTCCTGCCAGATCCAATTCCGAGAGTCCAAGGCCCCATGGGCTGACCGGAAACTGAGCACACATCCCAGAGCAGCAAAGGCAGGATGGGGAGCAGGCAAGGGACCGGTGCTGAGCTCCTGGGTGGCACAGGGGAGAGATTGCAGCCTTCCCACTGCTCTCCCTCACTCCAGCCTTTCTGCTGCTCTCCCTTTCCATGCTACAGTCACTTGATGGCGTTGGTGACACAAGCTGTGTGGAGCAGCCCCATGGCTCTGCTGGCAGCGTCCCCTAGCAAAGGGTTTTTGCCGGGAGGAGCCCTCTGAGCCCTCCCTGTCCTTGTAGGGCCGAATTTTTGACTGGCACAGCAGTGAGAGCTGGTGCCAGGCTCCTCCGAGCCACCTCGGAGCTGCAGGAGAGGTGCAGCTTTCCTGGCTGAAGTAAACAGGACATGGCACAGGGCTCTGCATCTCCCCAAGGGTCCCTTACTGCTTGTTCTGGCCCAGGTGATGCAGAAATCCCTTGCTGGCAAGTGGTTCCCATGGGAGCTATGTCCCCAGTTTTCCATGGGGATGGATGTGGATGTCACCCATGGCTCTGTACTAAGTCCCCAGTTCCAAGCTGAAGTCACACTCCTGGAGTCCAGATTCACCCTCCTGGCAATCCCATAATGAATTCCTGTTGTGCCAAGCTGTTAGAGAGCTTCTTCCTGTTATTATTTATTCCCTAAGGTAAAATCATTCTCCCTCCTTCTTCCCCCACCTGGCATTTAATCACTTCCTGATGCCTTGACGGCCTCTGCCACATATTGAAGTTAGGGGACCTTCACTATCTCTCCCTGTGGCAGGTGAACCCTTGCCAGCTCCTGACTTCCCAGGCCCTGTTGGCATGGCTTGGAGCATCCTGGTGTGGGATGGCCTCCCCTGGCTCAGGTGGGACTCCCATTCATCTCCTGACTGTGGGGGCTGCATCCCCATGGATGCATCCCCAGCCTCCCTGGGCAGCTCCTGGCGTGAGCAGCGTTTGTGCTGGAAGGAGGGATGCATTAAATCGGGAATTTAAGGTTTTTGGCTGGGATTCAGGGGCGTGCCTTGGGATTACTGCCCTCCATCATCATCTTTGCTGCTGTTTCCTGTGCTTAGTTTCCCTGGCTGCTCTCCCCCATCCTGGACAGCCCTTCTTGCTCTCCCTGTCTCTGCCTTTGTCCTTTCTCAACTCGATTTTACTGCCCTCGTGGCCTTGATGTCTTCTGTGGCATTTGCATATAAAGGTGGGTTTTAATAACGCAGGAATGAGAAACTGATGTATTTCAGTGCTGCTGGCTTCTCCTGGGCCTCGTAAATCACTGCATAAAGCATTGCAGAGCCAGCCAGGGAGAACTGCTGCCTAGCAACTTCTCCTGGTTCCCTGGGGGAGAGGGATGGGGCCCTAAAATCCACCTGAAATGTCTCCTTTAAAACCCTAAGGCCTGGGGGAGAGGAGCTGTAATGGGGAAAAACCTGCTTAGGGAAAAGAGTTGGAATGTAATTGGCATAAGGAGTCACTTTGCATCTGAATGTGTCGGCTGAGCACAGGGAGGGATGAGTCAGCCTGTGCAGGAAGGATCTGGAGATGCAGGACAGCAGAGCAGTGGCACTTCCCTGTAATCAGCAAGGATGAGGATGAGCAAGGGCATGGGAGGGCAGGAGCATGTATGGCTCTGCCTGCCTACTCTTCCTTCCCCAGGAGAAAGGAGAACTCTCATGACCATAGTCTTATCCTGGAGAAAGCTGTTGGTTTGGAGGATAATGAGGAGAAAGAGGGACAGAAAAAGATGTTAACCTGTTCTGCTCAGACTCCAGCAGTGTGGGAGTTGAGGGCTATGCACCTCCAGGGCTGCCTGTCCCCAGCCACGGAGATTTCATCTGAGCCTCCTCCCTTGTGCTAATGGGGATTTGGGCCAGGGGTTTGCCTTGTCTCTTCCCACCGTGTCTTGCTCCATCCCCATCACTGCAGTCATCAAACCCCGGTCTCATCCTGTCCCAGGTCACTTACCTTTCTGTCCTCAGGGCTTCAGAATGAGGTGGCAGAACCGTGCAAACATTTTGGGCACTCGGGGCTCCACATTCGTTCTCACCTTTCTCTCTCCAGCTCCCCACAATCACCCAGAGACCCCAGGACGATGCCAGGGCTGATTAACCGGGTGACCCTCTCCCAGCTGCCCCTCATTGCGTCCGAGGTGACATCCTGCGTCAGCGGCTATGCCTTTGGGATGACAGCCCTGCTCACCTACCACAACCCAGACCCCCAGGCTTTGGAAGGCAAGTTTTAAGGAGTGAAGCTTGGAATAGGAACTTTAAAGTCAGGATATGGCAGTGCTGGGTTTCTGTGCATGCCTTCAACCTTTAGATGCTGGTGGGAAGCACAACCAAATGCATTGGGTCCAAGTCTACAACGTTTTAGGTGTGAAAAATCCCACAAGTGGGATTTTTTTCCCACTTGGGAAGTGCCAAGAGGGACCTGGCTGGTGGGTCTAGGGAAGAGGGGGGTGTTGCTGACACCCTTCCTGGCTGGCAGGTCTCTTTGTGTACCCCTTGGATGAGGGCACAACTGTCGTGGGCTTCGAGGCGGCCGTGTCACGGCGCACTGTGACAGTGCAGATCAAAGACAAAGCCAAGATGGATGACACCTACTTCAACAGCTGCAGCCTCCCCCCTGGAAGAGCTGGTGATGGAAGTGGTGAGGGGGTTGAGGGTGTTTTAGGGAGAAAAGGAGGGGAAGGGGAGTGGGGAGGTGACGAGGGTGGCTGGCTGGTGTATGCTGCGGCACCCTCCTTTTAGGAGGCTGAGGGGTTGTGGTGCTCATGCCAAAAGTGTCAGTCTTATCCATCTTGGAAAGCACTGCTGCTTCTGGGCAGCCAAAGGAGTGATGCAGAAGCTGGGGCTCTTTAGAGGAGGCTGATGTGTGCAGTGGTGGCAGCTTTGGGTGTTTGATCCAGGGCTGGGGGTTGTAGGAGGCCTGGAAAGGAGCATCTTCCATGGTTGCAATACCTGGCATGGTCCAATCTCTGTGCAGGAAGGCTTATGATGGATGAGGACCTGGAGAAGATTGTTTTTGTGGCCAACCTGGGCATGATTCCTCCCCTGGAAAGTGTCTCCATTTTCATCAGCACCTCCTCTGAGCTGCAGACACTGCCCAGCGGGGTGGTGAGGGTCCTTCTGCCAGCTGTGTGTGTCCCCAGGGTCGCCCAGCCCAGCCTGGAGAATGCCAGCAGCTTTTCCAGCCACCAGCTCCAAATGTATGGAAAACCACAGGGTGGGCTCTGTCTGGGATTGATCTTGGGGAATGCAGGGCTGAATGAGCAGGAGCTGCAGGAGGCTGCAGAGTGGCTGCAAGCTTTACCTCTAGCAGACCTGCAGTTCCTGGGTGGATAGAACATGTTGACAGGGTTTATTTGGATTTATCTCACCGGCAGGGACAAGCACCCCTGTGGATTGGGGAGCCCGGAGCAAGGGGGCAGGTTCTGCCTGACTCAGCTGCTGGACAGTGAGGCCACCAACCCCTTTGAGTATGAGTTCAGCTTCCAGCTGGAGATCCGAGGGCCATGTTTGTTGGCAGGTAGGAGCACTGGGTCTGTCCTGCTGCACAAGGCTGATTTATCACCTCCCCAAGGCAATGTCCACACTCCTCCTCCTCAATGTAAATCTGTGTTGGCAACTTAACTGTGCTGGGGTGGATTTACCAGTACTGATGTGGGTTCCTGTCCTCTACTGCCTTGTCATCCCTTCTCCCTGGTGTCCCCCCATCCTCAATCCCTACTGGCACCTTGGCTTCCCTGGCAGGAGTTGAGAGCCCCACACACGAGATCCGAGCAGACGCCGACCCCTTGGCTCGCTCTGCCAAGAGCATCGTGATCACGCTGGCCAACAAACACACCTTCGACAGACCCGTGGAGATCCTGATCCATCCAAGTGGTAGGTGGGCTCTGCTTCCCCTCTGCTGGTCTTGCCCCTTCCTGGGATCTTCATCTGTAGCTCTGGAGGCAGCTGGATTAGTGCTGGTTTTGCAAATAGTGTCAAGGTTAGGTTTCCCAGGAGGTAATCCTGGCCCCTCTCAGGGTTTTCTGAGCTCTCTAAGCTCACAGGTACTGATGTTTTCCCAGCCAAGGGTGCCTGCATCTCTGCCAGACCCAAAGTGTAACCACAGCTGTTCTTCACACAATTCTCTGCGTTTACAGAGCCCCACATGCCCCACATCTTAATGGAAGAGGGTGACATGACCCCTGCAGAGTATGAACGACACCTGAAGGGGAAGAACGATTTCATTAAAGGCACTAAGAAAGACCCCAGTGCCAAGAAAAAGGTGAGAAACACAAGCTGCAGGTGTTAGCTGAGGCTTTCCATGGACTGGAGCTGAGCTAGAAGATTATTCCATGTTTCCAGCATCAGATATTACACTGTCCCAATGAGACCTGTAGCATCCTCCCTCAGAGAGGGGCTTGTGTGGAGGAAGAGGGGAAAATTCAGCAGTGCTGCTGATAAACTGAGAGGGGAAGGAGCTCTGAGATGGTTATTGTGTGTATAATTAGTGCTAGTCTAGCATAGCATAATTAGAGAGGTGCATTGTGATAGCATTAAGGGTATTATAATTATTGCAATGACATAGAATAAAATATTCTTTTAATTGCTCGGTAAATGTTTACTGTTTCTGGGTAGCTGTCAGAGAGAAAGAAGTGATCTTCCTGGGAATAATGAGCTGAACTGAAGACAAGGTAGGAGAGACTTCTCTTTGTTCTGCTGAGCAGCAAAGAGAAAAATATCTGTGCTGGGATTTGTGCCTCGTCTTCCAGCAGTTCTGAAGGAATGAGTGACAGCCCAACTCTTTGGTGTGTCTGGGATCAGCAGAGAGGAGCAGACAGCTCAGAGCCCTCTGGATTTCCAGGGTGGGCGTCTTCCCCTAAGGGACAGGTTGTGCTTGTGTGGCCACAGCTGGGGCTGACAGTGTCAGCTCCTGTTTTACACAGCCAGGGCTCTCCTGTGTGCACAGGGATGCTCATTTCCCCCTAAACTTCTTCTCCACGTGTCTGATCCTGGGTCCTTCTTGGCAAACATCCCAGACCTGCTGCAGGGGTGCCTTCCTGTGCTGCTAAGATTTCTCCTTTCACCAGGGACTTGTCAACCCTCCTCTCCTCCCTTCCCTTTGCCCTCCACTCTCTCTGGCAGGGCTGGGACTCCGCGGGCGTCTCCTCTAATTGTGTTCAGCGTGTGGCAGGTGGAACGAGATGAAACTCCCACGCTACGCCTCAGATGGCTCCCTAATTATTTCTGCACATTTAGCATGTCAAATTATCTAAGGGGGAATCATTCTGGAGACATTTCCCTGCAGGAAAGCCACCTGTGCCCCAGGAGGACTGGGAAACAACTGCAGGGAGCAGAGAAAATGCCTGGAATACCTGGGGTAGATGATGGGCTGGAATTGCTGCTGCTCAGAGCAGGACACTGGCCACTTCTTGGCTTAAACTAAATTAGCCCAGAAATTTCAGCAGTAAATGATAAGTAATTCTCCTCCCTCCAATTGTTATGCAAAAGGCTTGAATGCTGTCAGCTGCAGGTTGGTGGGGATGGATGCACACTAGAATCAACTTTATTCAACAAAACCTGATTAGTTTCCTGTAATTGGATAATGGTTGAAGGGGAACGGAAGGGAGGTGAGGAGATGTTTTCTTTTCTGGCTGACCTGTAGCAGCTTCTCTGAAGCTGTTTACTGAAGATTTGCCTCTAAAATTCCCTCCAGTCAGTGAGAAACCCCAAAATATGGGCTCATCCTGATCACACAGGAAATTTATGTCGTAGATACCCAAGAGCATGCCAGGGAGTTCTGTGGATAGGTCCAGGGCCACAATTCAGTATTTTTACAGAGGCAGCAAGGAACACTCTAGTCTGGAATGCAATAAACTGGAAAAGTTAAAGAAAATAATGTCATATGGCTGGAAGGAAATGGAAATGGAAAAAGCCCTTTGATTTCTCAGCAGCTGATTAATTTATACCCCATAGCATAGAAGGGAAAGGCAGGAGGATAAGTGGGAGCTTGGCTTATTCCTTGAGTGGGACCTGTCTTTTTACTGGGTCAGAGAAGCTGTGCTCAGGCAGAGGAGCTGAAAGCAGAGCCTGTGTGTGTGTGTGTTGAGCCACAGGGAGTTAGTGAGTTTTAGAAAACAAAGGTTGGTCGTCAGCTCATAGACTGAGGAATGTGACTCATGGCTGGAGAAAACAAGCCCTGTTATCTGGGGTCTGGTTTACTCCCTGTGAAACCTACAGAGAAAAGCAGCCAGAAAGAGGAGAAAAGAGGCAAACAAAGCCCCTGAGGATCGAGCTGCTGTTGAGGAGCTGTTTCCACACTCAGACCTAGGGATGAAAGGCCCTGGCTGAGCTGATGTGGGGTCCTGAAGCTCCCTCCAAAGCAGCTGAGGCCATGAACCCATTATTGCTTGATACACATGTAACAGCACATTATAAAACCATCACAAGAAGTTTTTACCGGTTTTATTTTATCCCATTTGCAATGAATACCTGAAATAGAAGGAGAGAAAGTGTGGAGAGCCGTTGGAGCTGTGTGCAGTGCAGAGATCATGCAGGTTCCTATCGAGCCATGGCCTGAGCAAACGGTTCAGCTTTCCAAAGCCTTTCAATCCCTACGAAGAAAAGTGATAAAAGAAATGGGCAGGACAAGCAGCAGACCAGAGGTGGCAGGAATGGATTGGAGTGCTGAATGCAGCAGATCAAGGGCTGCATCTCACACTTCATTAGTGAGTGACCATGGAGAAAACCTCTGGTGTGCCTTGGTGGGATGCTAAGCTGTGCTAATGAACCAGGTTTTCAGGAAGGATCTGATGAAATGTTTGGAGAATCAGATTTGCAAGGTGCTGGGTAGGGCCAGGTCTTTTGATTTCTTCTCCAGGCTTTTATCTGAGTGTGTAGTTGCTCCCTATAATCCCAGAATGGTTTGGTGGAGAGGACCTTAAAGCTTATCTTGTCCCACCCCTCCCGTGGGCAGGGACACCTTTTGCTGTCCCAGCTTGCTCCAAACCCTGTCCAGCCTGGCCTTGGACACTTGCAGGGATGGTGACTACTGTGGGTATGGACAGAACAGAACACCTGGGATATTGGCCCACCTTGGTGTTCTCACCTCTGAACAAGCAGATTTTGGCCCACAAAAGGCCATGCACTTGCATTTTGAGTCCTGCTCTGATTCCCCTCAAATTAAAATGGGGTGGAGAAATCAATCTCTCAAAATCAACCTCTGGAGCTGTCTCCTGCTTTCTTTCAGATGGAAATCATCAGGAAGAGGCTGAACAAGGACATCCCCCACCACCCTGTCATCATGCTCAACTTCTGCCCTGACTTGAGGACTGTGCAGCCAGGCCTTCGGAAAGCCCAGGGAGAGTTCATCTTCCTGGTAGACCGCAGTAAAAGCATGAGTGGTGTGAACATCAGCCGTGCCAAGGTACCTGCAGGAGGGGAAGCACCTGCCTGTCAACAGGGGTGAATGAGAGAGAGCAGTGCAGGTGCTGAGAGCATAAGTGTTCATTATCAGGGCATGGGGGGTAATTAGAGGCTGTATTTTAATCATCTCAACCATGGTGCTTGTTCAGTACCTGTAACAAAGGTGACTCTCCCCTGTTCTCTTCTGCTTCTTCCTATCAGCACACACAATGCAAAATTTTTTTCTTTCCCTCTCTTGCTGGCATGCTTTGTGCATCCCTTTTCCAGTTCTCCCTGTCTCCAGGAGGGCTTTGGGTGATGGCTGCCTAGGAGGAAACCTCCAGGGAGCTCCAAGGGGAGCGAGGTGCTGACCGTGCATTAGGAGAGGTTTTGCTGATGGGCATCTATGTGAACCCACAGAAATGATTTAAATATGAGACATCCCTTTTACAAACACAAATGAACACCAGCAGCCTGGTGGATAGTTATGGGAGTTGGGTTGAGAGCTCTGAATAAAAAATAGCATTGTCAGGATATTTTGTGGGTCTGAGGTTCCCCTGTCAGACGTGGCTCTTACCCAGAGCCAGCCTTGGTGCACTTGGTCTGTTGAACCTCGTGAGGTTCCCACAGACCCACTCCTGAACTTGTCCATCTTCTAGCACATCTCTTTTCCCATCTGTCTCCAGTTTCCATGGGAACTGCTGAGGAAGGACAGACACCTTCAGCAACAAGGACTGGGATGCTGCGGAGCCTGCAGATGGCTGCGACACATCCCCTGGGATAGGGAGGCTGTTCCCAAGGGGAGCAGGATATCTCTGGGCTTGTACCCTTTCCCCCAGCATCTTTAGGAGTCTGAGAATCTTGTCCCAGGGTGGATTTTTGCATTCCAACTCCCAGCATGGCTGGGTTTGGGCACCAAACCGAACCAGAGACTGCACAGTCTCTGCATCCTCTGTGGAGGCTGGATTGTCTCCTGGGGATGGGGACCTGCAGGATCAGAGCCCTTCTCTGATTGGTCCTGAAATGGAAACCCCATCTCAGGGGGGCTGTAGAAACAGGAAAAAGGCTGTTCCCCTTCATGAAAAAATATTTTGAGGGAGATTTTGGAGGAGATACCTCAAGGGAGAAATCCACTGTCCCTCTTTTGTGTGTCCTGTCCGTTTTTGTCACTTGCAGACACCAAAGACCTCACAGCAGGAGCTGTTCTGAGAGGGTTTGGGTGGGTTTTGGTTGGTGGAACTTTCTGCATCATCCTCAGCTGGCTGGATGCATGGCATGACAGGTCTTGGAGCTGTGCAGCCTCAGGATGCACTCAGGGATGGGGTGGAAGGGCCCGTGCAGAGCAGGAGGGCCCCCGTCCAAAGCAGCTGCAGTGGAAAATTCAGGGATTTAAATTTCCTGCAGCCAGTCCCTTTCCCACCCTGATGCAGCCAGGGAGAAGAGCCAGGCTGTGATGGTGCTCGCTGGCAAAACGGCACTAATAACTGGGAATTGACTTTTCTAGAAGCAAACATCCCTCCTTATTCAGTTGCCATATAGATATGGAGTGCAACAGGATCAAGATCAATATTTACCATAAGAAGCAATAAATCTTTCTGCTTGCTGAAATAGCAAGCAGGCATCGGTTGCCCATTTTGGGAAGTGCTTTAAGAGAAATATTTGGAAATTTGTATTTTTTCCCTTGTAATGAGTTCCAAGATGGGATGTCAGCACTGAGATCTGGAAGAGCCAGCATCCCGGGAGCCATCTGGGAGCAGTGGTATAAATATATCCTCGTAGGTTTGAGATAACAGCTTGGATTCAAGTACTCCAGAGCCTGTTAAAGGGCAGCCCTGTTCTTGTACATTATTCCACTGATTTTCAGTGCTCCAGCTCTGTGTTTTTGCTGAGTCTTACAGGCTTTGGGAGCCTGTAAGGAGGAGCTTTTGGGATCCCTGCTGGACCCAGGCAGGGAGTTCGCTGTGTCCCTCTGTGGTCACTTGGTCTTTGCCACTGGTAGGACGACTCAAAGAGGCTATACTTGCTCGTTGACCTTGACAGCTCCTCCAGGGACTGGCTAGAGGGTTTCTGCTGCCCTCGGCAGACTGGCAGGAGTCTGCCTTGATCAGCATTTAAATAGAACTGAGCTGCTCCTGAACACTTTGCTTTACATTTTGCTTTAAATAAACACTGCTTTAAATGGGCCTCCTCTCCTGCCACATAATTGCTCCTACAAGTTCAAGAGCTCCTTAAGCAGCTCTTGCCCAGTTGCTGTGATCACAAGCTCTGTCCTGGACTTGTCCACAATATCACTGTGACAATTCAAGTTGCTGTTCTTGCCTTATGTAAAGCCCAGGAATAGGCACGTTAGATAACCACCTCTGGTAAAGAAAATAGCTTAAATCTGTTGTCTCCCAGTTATTTTAATTGAAGCCAGCTATGAATACAAGAGAATTGGGGATGGGGGAGGCTTTTCCTTTTGTGTAACTTTAAGCTGTTTGTTTATTTTCTGCAAGTTTAGGCATTGAGATGCATTGCGTGTCGCACTTCTCAATTTCACACTCTGCTTCTCACCCACCAGCTCTGTGCTGCAGCACTGTGTTGCCAGCACAAATTGAATCCCTTAAAAACAAACAGAAAAAATTGTTCAGTTCTTTGTTGTCTTTTTTTCCCAAAGGCTCCCCATTTTCCTCACTGCTTCAGGTCCCAAATATCGTCAAGGGACTTTGAAAAGAGCAGGGTCATATGGAGGCATGGGAAAGAAGCAGTTGGTTTGTTGTCAGGTGAAAGTGGGAATAAGATGGGATGGCTCTGAGCAGAGCTTTTACTGGTGAAGTTGGGGCAGCCAGAGAGGATCCACGTGTCCTGATGTCTGTTTGCATTCCACCCCTCAGGATGCCCTGTTGGTCATTCTCAAGAGCCTGATGCCAGCGTGTCTCTTCAATATCATTGGGTTTGGATCCACCTTCAAGACCCTCTTTCCTGTCAGCCAGGCCTATTGTGAGGTGGGTGAACCCACAGTTCACAGAATCACAGACTGGTTTGTTTGGGGAGGGATCTTACATGCCACGGGCAGGGACACCTTCCACTATCCCTGGCTGCTCCCAGCCCCATCTGACCTGGCCTTGGACACTTCCAGGGATCCAGGGGCAGCCACAACTTCTCTGGGCAACCTGTGCCAGGGCCTCACCACCCTTATAGTAAATAATTTCCTTATAATACCAAATCTAACCCTGCCCTTTTTCAGCTTAAAGCTATTCCCCTTTGTCCTGTCACTCCAGGCCCTTGTCCAAAGTCCTTCTCCAGCTCTCTTGGAGCCCCTTTAGGCACTGGAAGGGGCTTTAAGGTCTCTTCAAAACCTTCCCTTCACCAGGATGAGCAGCCTCAACTCCCTCAGCCTCTTCTATGGCTCTCCTTGGTGCTCAGAGGGCGCTGGTGCTAATGATTCCACTGTTCCTTTGGGCAGGAGAGCCTACTCATTGCCTGCCAGAGCATCAGGAGGATCCGAGCTGATATGGGCAGCACCAACCTCTTATCCCCCCTGAAGTGGCTCCTCCGCCAGCCCATCCACAGGGGCCACCCCCGGCTGCTCTTCCTGCTGACGGCCGGGGCCATCAGCAACACCGGGAAGGTTCTGGAGCTGCTGCGGGACCACTCCTGCTCCACCAGGTACAGACTCACCCCTGCAGGGCCAGAAACCTGGCACAGGCTGGCATGTGCCTCCCCTCGAGCACAGCTCCATCTCACAGACATCCCCACTTCAGAGACAGAGGCAGGAGAGATTGCTGCTGTGAGCCATGGGAGAACCTCAAAGGGTTTGGAACGAATCCCAGAAGTTCAGATGCTTTTTAAACAATCAAAAGCAGGATAATTGAGCTGACAACTTCACAGCTCTCGGCTGATGCTTCCTGCTAGGAGAGATTGACACGCCAACAATCTTCCTTGCTTTTTTTAAAATTTTTTTTTAAAGCACATCTGGGGCTGGCCCCAGCTGCTTCCAGGATGGGGAATTGAATATGCTGAAAGGCAGCAATGTAAAAAGCAGCTAATTTGTGCACAAGCTCCCAGCCTGGCTCCCCAGCCCTGATCACAGGCTGTTCTGGTTTCTCCTCTGCCTCTTTAAGGGGCACAAAACATGAGAAAAATGTAAGAAATCCTGATTCCTCTTCCATCTCTCAGACCTTGGAGTTGTCAGAGAAGCTGCTCTGTGGGTTTGTAACTGCACAGAGGTCTGATTGTTTCCCAGTGTAGAGGGCATCCCACCCTCCCACCCCTCGCTCTTGTGGAGCTGGAGGGGAGGGTTAAAAGCAATCAGAGCTGGAGCATGGTCTGGGGTGACCCTGGAAGGGAGAGTCCTGGGCATGGCCCATCTTAAAAGAAGATCAGAGCCTTATTTAGGTGGGGTGTGAGGCTGGCCTAGGATTTGCAGGGAGCTGAGGATTAAAACCCTCCAAGAGAAAAGCCCCTTGTGCAGATGCAGTTTGCTACTGAAGGTGCTTTCTTTCTCAGCAATCCACTGCCCTGCCCAAATGCCATATCCCACGCATTCCCATCCTCCTGGCTTCCTGGCACATCCATCCCCACCTAGCACTGCCCTCCCTGCCTGGGCTCCTGCTCGACTTCCAGCCTTCAGCCCAAACCAAATCCTGATTCACAGACCTGGGAGTGGGTGGGGGGAGCAGCCTCACCTGGCTTGATCATCCTTCCCTGAGAAAATGTTTATTTTCATTGCAAGCAGAGATAATTACTGGATATTTGGTGCTATTGACCACAGCCAGCAGGGAAAAGAGCTGAACTGAGAGCAAAGCAGCTTGTTTGTGTTTGCAGAGGGAGGGGAAAGCTTGAGGTCCTACTGGGAACCCCTGAGTGTCACTGCTGGAGGCTGGTCTTTGGGGAAGAGTTTTGGGGTCTGCTGAGAGGAGGGCGTTGGGAGTTCACTGAACCCCAGAATGGTTTGAATTGGAAGGGAGCTTAAAGCCCATCTCATTCCACCCCCCTGCCACGGGCAGGGACCCCTTCCACAGCCCAGAGTGCTCCAAACCCCCTCCAGCCTGGCCTTGGACACTTCCAGGGATCCAGGGGCACCCACAGCTTCCCTGGGCAACTTGTGCCAGGGCCACCCTCACAGGGAAAAATTTCTTTCCAATATCCAGTCTAGCCCTGCCCTTTTTCAGCTTAAAGCTATTCCCCCTTGTCCTGTCACTCCACGACCGTGTCCAGAGTCCTTCTCCAGCTCTCTTGGAGCCCCTCTAGGCACTGGGAGGTTCTCAGCCTTCCTGCCACATACCTAAAAGAGGGGCTGGTTTATTCTGTTGGACATAGCAGTGGGATAAAGCCAGAGGGAGTTTTTGCCTGAGGGAGTGTGTGAGCTACATGGGGCTTTTCCTTTGGATCCTGATTTTCCCTGTCCCTTTGCAGGTGCTACAGCTTCGGCGTCGGGCCAAACGCCTGCAGGAGGCTGGTGCGGGGTCTGGCTGCCGTGTCCAGAGGCGTCTCCGAGTTCCTGGAGGAGGGCGAGAGGCTGCAGCCCAAGGTACAGCCCCCAGTCTCGTGGGGCTGTAAGGATGCTCTGGTTCAGCGAGGGGGAGGCCACGGCTCCCGGGGGGTTCATTCCCCATCCTGGCCCTGCCTTCCCACCCCCCCGGCAGCAGGTGGGCGAGCGGGAGAGGATGAAAGAGCATCTCCGTGTCCGGCCGCCCTCGGAGGGAGCAGAGGGTGTGTTTGCCTCCGCCTGGGGCTGGGGGGCCGCGATAGCCGCGATGCTGCCGCTCTGCCTTCAAAGGCAGCTCTGCCTCAGCTTCGGCGAGGGCAGTGGGACCGGCATCAAAGCAGCCAATTAGTTTTGAAGTCGGGCTCAGCCCTGGCGTTGCTCAGGCGAGAAGGACTCGGGGTTGGAGCGAGAGGAATGCGCTGTGGTGGCTTTGCTTATTAAGCTGACTTTAAAGCCTCTCCATTCCCTCTCTCCCCATGAAGAGTAAAACTGTGTGCTTGAAATCTGGCATAGAGATGGCTCTGTCCCCTGGTGAATGCAGAGCCCAGCCTGTCACCTGCTGCTTGACTGAACCCAGAGAGAATTGGGTCTTTATCTCCTAAATATCTCCAAAAAGCCAGCTCCTACCTTCTTGATCTCTCAAGGAGTTCGGCAGCTCCACCCTCTGCAGGAGCCTGGAGCACACAAAACCTCTCTAAGACAGAATAGCATCAACATTTCTGATGTAAATTAAAAGCAAAGACAGTGAAGAGAGAGGTGTTTAATAAGAGCTATTAATAAGAGCTTTGCAGGCTGTGCAGCTTGGTGCCTTCAGCAGTCTGAGGCGTCAATTAATGGCCTTATAAAACACAGCCTGGTGTGTCTTCCCAAGCCTGTGAAAAAGCAGGGAACAATAGGGAATATTTGAGCTGTTCTGTCTCTAAATCTGGTGTTCAGTTCCCTTGGTGTGCAGGGAAGCTTGTAGATGGCTCCATGGGAGATTTGTCCATGAGGTATTCACAAATATTGGTCTTCTCCACGTGTGTAACTGACAGAGCATTGCTGATCTCTGGCAGTGGCTTGTGCCAGCAATGAGCTGTTCCAAAAATCACAGTGTGTTCGTGCTGGGCTCGGGACAAGGGCTGGGGCTGGGGCTCAGACCAGTGAAGGCTGACAGCATTTCCTGGGTGCTAGAGGGGAGCAGGGGATGCTGTCTCACATCAGAGAAAGACCCCTCAGGCAAACAGCTCCCTCCTTGCTCTGGGCTGGCAGCATGTGTGAGATCAGCTCTGTGCTCCATCGCTCTCTGCTCATGGTAAAAAATCATAGAATCATGGAGTCATTTAGGTTGGAAAAGACCAACCATTAACCCAGCTCTCTCAAGTATAACTGTGCCAAGGAGATGGGGTGCTGGGATGGCCGTCAGAGTAGACTAAGAGGAAGCAAACTGTCAGGAGAGGGTAGGAATCAGCTGATGGGATTGTTTGAGGGAATGTTCCCCTTCCCTGCAGCACACATTGGGAGCACATGTACCATGGCTCCCACTGTGTCCAGCTGGTGTTGAACCTCTCCCCCTGCCCTCTGCAGATGATCAGGTCACTGAAGAAGGCGATGGCGCCTGTCCTGAGCGACGTGTCCGTGGAGTGGGTCTTTCCTGAGAGCACCGAGGTCTTGGTGTCCCCTGTCAGCAGCAGCTGCCTGTTCCCTGGTGACCGCCTGGTCAGCTACGGTGTCATCTGTGACACCTCCCCGTACCTCTCCAACCCCCGATCTGTGAGTCCGTGGGGCTGTCCCAGGAGCGGGGGGTGTTGGGGTGTACTCAAGAGTCTTGGCTCCATGCATGGTCAGGGGGTGTCTCCTGCTTCCCAGCTGTGTCCTTAAGGGAGGTGATGGGGGGGACTTTGGGAGGCAGTAGTGGCTAAGGATGCTGGTGCAGCCTGTCTCAGCTGGGAGCCAGTGGACAGACATGGTGGTGGGACCCGTTCTCTCTCTGTGCTTCCCCCCAGGACAAGAGGCGGCAGTACAGCATGATGCATTCCCAGGAGTCGGGCAGCTCTGTTTTCTTTCACTCCCAGGAGGAGGGAGCAGGCTTGGAGAGCTGGAACCACTCCAGAGACTCGGAGGGGTCCTGCCCCGCCGAGCGCTCCCCCGACCACCTGGGCGTGGGCAGAGATCCTGGGGGAGAGTCGGACACGGACACGGGTCAGATTTTCCTCTGTACATGCAGGGGGGGTGATGCTCCTGTCTCTCTAATCAAGCTCCTGTCACTGCTCCCCCAATTTTTTTTCCTGATTTACACATGTCTTCAGCTGCAAAGAGCTGGAGGAGTTTGCAGGAGAGATGACAGATCTCCTGAGGTTTGAGCAAGTCTGTTTGGTTTGGATGTTTTATCCAAACCTGTCAGGAAATCAAGGGAAACCCTGGTGAGCTGCGTTCCCTGGAGATTTTCAAAGCAGCTTTAGCTTTGGCCACATAATTATTTACAAGCTTCCCAAGCGGTGTGAGGAGGAGTGGAGTGAGCAAATAGATAGCTCTGCTAGACCATCTCTGTACCTGCAAAGCAGCTTCCCAGTCAGGAGAAGGGGACAATGGATCCAAAGCCTTCTCCCCAGGGTGTCACTCCTCCCCACCACGGCCTGGCTGGGTGTTTGTTTCAGCAGCATGGGGCATAAAGCAGCTGGTTGCACCCTGGAGCTGGGGAAACCTCTGTTACTCATGGGATGTTCTTCCCTTTTATTCCAAGAGGATCTGTACTGTGCATCCCCTCAAACTTGTCAAAAGCAATGAGAAATCGTGTCTTTCCAAGGCAAATTTTAGTCTTGCTCTGACAGGAGCGTGTCTGCACTAATTAAATTTCATTAGTAAACCCTTTGTCTTCTCCAGGGAGGTTTGGGGAAATGCAGTCAGGCTTTTTTTGGCTGAAAACTCCTCAGACAAAACCTTCCCAACCTGCTCTTCTGACATCCCGAGGAATTTTGTGTTTCTATTTCCTTCTGTGGTTTCGTTGCTTTGCTTAAAACTTTGCAGGGCTGAGTGTGGCCCCCTGAGCTTTGGCAGGACCTTGGCGAGGGCTCCCTGCCTCCCACTGTGAGCCAGGGGGTGGTGCTGGCTGATCCTGCTGTGGAGTGGAGCTGATCCTCTCTCCCACCGTTCAGGAATGGATGTGAAGGCTCTGTCCAGGAGAAGGGCGTACAGCACCACCCAAATCTCCGAGCACGAGCCTCGCAGGAAGGTGCCCACAGCCAGCGATCCTGGCACAGCCCTGGTGAAAAACCCCCTGCGGAAAACCCACCTGCAGGACCTGCAGCAGCTCAGCCCCGAGCCCTGGCAGGTGGATTTCCAGGTAGGTGATCCCCTGAGAGGCTTTGCCTGCAGGTGGAACCAGCAAGGAGAAGGAGGAAAATATCAGGTGGATAAGAGCCTGAAGGAAAGGGCCTGACTCACACTGGCCCTGAAATATTGATATAGCTATAGATAATAGATACAGCTCTGCAGCACATCCCAAGCACTGGGGAAACAAGCCAAGCAGGGAGCAGAGTGCCATCCTGATATCCCATAGCAGTCCTTCCCCATGGGAGCCTGCTTTTTCCCTGCTTCCCTTCCCCTTAGCAGCCTGTGCTTCACCTTGCTGCTCCTCTGGTCCTTCTTACCTCCCTACAATTTAGGATTCAAACCTGCCCACGGCTGTGGCACTTCTGTGCCTGGCAAGGAAAAGGAATCCAGTGCCAAAGCAAATTCCCAGCTGGATCCATTGCCTTACACAGCACTGGGATGAGATGTGAACCTGTGTGGTGATACATCTGCTGAACAGGGTTTTGTCTCCTATCTGCAGCAGGTGGAATTTGGGCAGATTTTTCAGCTGATCTTTGGGAAGGATAGGGACAGTTTTCTCTCATCCTTGGCATTGCTGGGATGCTTTGCTCTGCAATCAGCATCTGCAGGGCTGGGAGGACCAGCAGCACTTGCGTTCCCATGGAAACTCCGAGCGGGGATGTCGGGGACTTTCATTTCCCCTCTGCTGTGGGTTAAGAGATCACTGGGTGAGGGCTGGGAGGGGAGATGAGGGGGCAAAGGGGAAAGCAGGGCCAGGGCTCCAGAGGGAGGGATGAGACCTACTGCCCTCAGCAGTGAGGGTGGTGAACAGCATCAGTGACCAAGAACAAGAAGGTTTTAGGGGTACTGGCAACATTCTCTGTATTGGGAAGGTCCCCAGAGCATCCTCCTGCCCTCAGTGTGTGGGCAGGGGTGGAACTGACTCCCTTCTGGGGGGCAGTAAACGGTTAACAGCATGCAGCCTGCTCTTAATTAAATGCAGCCTGGTTTTGCTATCCCTCCTGCTGCCAGGGCTCCCAGCAGCTCTCCCAGCTCCCAGTCCTGCTGCCAGGGCTTGACATTTTCAGGGGTGTGAAGCCGAGCCCTCAGCTCATCTCCACACTTGCCATGCTGGGAAGGAAAGGTCAGCACCAGCCACGGGCAGCTTAAACCCCCAGCTCCATTCCCAGCTGGCTTCCTCTGGCTGGGAGGAGAGCCCGGGCAGGAGAAGGAGCAGGTTTGGAACAGAAAGGGTCTGGCAGGAAGTGTCAATATTAGCTTGGTAAATCGTGCCTGGAGCCACCTGGCTCCCAGTTTTGCTGGTGGTGTCATAGAACAACAAAATTTAGGTGGTGGTGGTGGAGGTCATATATGTCTGTCACTCAGAGAAAGTATCCTTCCATCCACCACTTCCTACCACCTCTGTTTCTTGCTGGTGATGTCCTAGGAATATAGAGTCTGTCTGTTTTAGATGGATCTTCCCACAGCCCTGGGCAAAGGGATGAAACCCAGACCTTGCAGAGGGGAGCATCTCTGTGGAATGTGGCACCAGAGGTGCTGGAGTGGGGGATTCATGTCTCCTGAAAGTGGAGAAACAGTCTTATTAAAAAAAAAAAAAAAAAAA
>VYZP01079010.1:49695-75157 GCA_013400635.1 Hypocryptadius cinnamomeus | reverse complement strand
AAAAAAAAAAAAAAAAAAAAAAAAAAGATAAAAATTTCTTTCTCCCATCCCCTGCACCTCTCTCCTTTCGTTACTAAGCAACTGGTCCTTGATCTTTCTGTCTCTCTTCTTTTCTTTGGTTCCCAAGTGAAGTCATTAAAATGTCTGGAGGGATGAAACTCATATTTCACCTTCTGTATGTCTGGGGAAGGAGCCCCTGGGGCCAGGGTCCCTTGGGGACACCCCAAGATCTGGTGGGGAGCTTTGTCTGGGCACAGATCTCAGCCAGGGATGGGCAGAGGGAAGGACCTGTGTGATTGCATCCCTCACAGGCGTCGGGGAGGGAGCAGACGGGATCAGAGGGCACAGAGCAGGTCCATGCATGGAGCAGATGGGATCAGAGGGCACAGAGCAGGTCCATGCATGGAGCAGACGGGATCAGAGGGCACAGAGCAGGTCCATGCATGGAGCAGACGGGATCAGAGGGCACAGAGCAGGTCCATGCATGGAGCAGATGGGATCAGAGGGCACAGAGCAGGTCCATGCATGGAGCAGACAGGATCAGAGGGCACAGAGCAGGTCCATGCATGGAGCAGACGGGATCAGAGGGCACAGAGCAGCTCTGTGCCATTGGCTGCAGCCGGCTCCAGCCCTGACATCTGCTCTGCTCACAGCCCCTCCCGGCCATCCCGCATGGCTCTGCCACCAGGATCCGCGGCACAGGCGCCCGGCGCCCCGCCCTGCTCCAGCACAGCTGTGTGTCCTTCTGCCACGACGCCACCACCCCGGCCCTGCCGGACGGGCTGCAGGAAGCCCCGGCAAGGGGCTTGGAAGCGCTCGGGGCCACCAGGAGCCTGCACTCCTCATCGGACAGCCGGAGCCCCGGGGATCTGGGTAAGCGGGAGAGGGGAGGCATGGTCAGCCTCACCTGTCCCTGCCGGGGTCTGGTGGCATTGCATCGCGCCCCGTGCCACCGTGTGAAAATTGGGAAGGATTAATTACGGGTTTGTGGTGCCAGTGGGGAATTCAGCTCCCAGGGAGGTGATTAATGATCTGCCTCTCCCCTCTCTGCAGAGTCTGCCCAGCATCCATCCCTCACCTTTGAGACAGAGACCTCCTCTGACTGGGAGCCCCAGGACCTGGATATCGGCGCTGCGTGCAGCTCCCCGCGCTCCTCCAGGACCCTCTGCAAGGCCGTGGTGAAGGGGCTGAGGGACAATGAGCCTGTGCAGTGGGAAGTCACGTTTGATATCCACCCTCTGTTCCGGGAGCGGGAGAGCCGGGACGATGGTGACACAGACCTGTGGAGTGAGACCTTCCACCACCTGGCAGCCAAGTCACTCATCCAGGACTTGGAGCAGCTCGCTGAGAGGGAGTGTGAAATCGAGCATGGTAATGCACAGCTGGCTGCAGGCGGGCCCTGCCCGGCCTCAGGAGAGCTTTCCAGCAGTCTCAGCAGCCTCTGGAGTGAAAACAAAAGCTGCTGGTGGTGAAATATTAGGGAATGTCTCACACAACTCCCAAATAACAGCCCCCTTCAGCTGCCTTGTGCTCTTCTGCTTCTGCAGCCTTGCTGCACATGATCATTCCTGAGCTCATGTTCCTTCCCACTCCTCAGAAGCAGGGGTTGGACTGATGATCTTTAAGGGTCCCTTCTGACTCAGTATGTTCCATGATTCTGTGATCCCTCTGCTTCATGCATGAGGTAACATGGTGATTTTTAAGGAGTTGGTCACTTGGAGCTGGGAAGTGGCATCCAACTCCAGCAGCAGCCACACATCACTGCCCTAGGCCACACATGTCCCTGGGCTATGTCAACCCTGTCCTCCATGAAGTGCATCTGGGCTTGTAAAATAAGAGCAGGAGCAGCAGCAGGCAGAGTTTAGAGAGATAAAGGGATACAGCCCCTGCTGGGCATGGACCCCCAAGCATGGAGGTGGGTCTGGGAGCTGGGTGTGAGGGGTGGGGGAGCCCTTGGGGCCCGTGGCCTCTGACCCCGCTGTCCCTCCTGTGGCAGGGTCTGGGCGGAGGTTCCAGCTCAGCGCTGTCCACACCAGCAAGGCCTGTAACATCATCAGCAAGTACACGGCCTTCGTGCCCGTGGACCTGAGCACCAGCTCCTACCTGCCCACCCTGGTCCAGTACACCCACACAGGTAATGTGGGGCTGGCACAGGGGTGGAACCTTGTCTTGGCAGGGAAGGTGTCACTGGGAAACTTCTCTCAGGGCAAACCCTATGAAGCTGCAGCACAATTTGGCACCAGACCCATACCCAAGGCCATGGCCGAGTTCTTGTTGGCACAAATCTTTTCCTATGGCCAGGGAAAAGGTCTTCTCTGAGGTCTGGATACCCAGAGATGACCAGAGAATTACATAATGTTTTGGGTTGTAAGAGACCTTAAAGCTCATCCTATTCCACCCCCTGCCACCGTCTCCTCTATCCCAGGCTACTCCAACCTCTGTCCATCCTGGCCTTGGACACTTCCATGGAGGGAGCAGCCACAGCTTCTCTGGGCAACCTGTGCCAGGGCCTCACCACCCTCATATCAAAGAATTTCTTTCCAATAGCCCATCTAAGCCTACTCTCTTCCAATTTGAAGCCATTCCTCTTGTCTTGTCACTCCAGTTCCTGACCAAGCTCATTCTGTGGTTTCATTGCCATCGTGCATGTGCCAGTCCCTCTCTAACACTGGCCATTCTCTCGTGCCAAGGGGCAACATCCAAGCAAGGCAACCAGAGGAAACAGAAGAGTTCAGGAAACAGAAGGCATCGTGGCTGTTCCCCTGGACGTCCTCAGTCAGCATGTGGCCAGAATGGAGACTACAGATTTAACAGCATGAGTAAGATTGCCTGGGGTTTTATCTCCTTCCTGGTGTTAGAGATCTCAGTGGTTTGGGACTCCTTCTCTGGTCTTTTTAAATTCTGCCTTCCCCTTTGCATATGATGCTCACCAGACACGTGTCAGGCTGGGGCTCAGCTCCTTGAATGGTGAGGAAGCTTCAGTTTCCCCCAAAGCCCTGAAATGGCAGGTGGTGCTGCTGACAACGCTCGGGAGTTAATTGGCAGCCGTGCCGCGGGTAACACGAAGGATGAAACGAGTGTAATTAGAGGCAGGGGGGATGTGAGACACTCACTTGTCACCAAATCCTCCACTAATGAAGACGAGTTGGATCGGACCTTGTCTGGCACTGTCAGAGCCAGAGCTGAATTAACAGAGCCCCAAAGAGGCTCATTAACCCCATCGTGCTGCGGGAGGGAAGGTGCTGGTTTTGGCTGAGTGCTGTTGCTGATGTAATTCCTTGGTTGCAGATGCTGAGGAGAGCAGCCCCTCACCCTCCAGCACCCCGTCCTCATCTGCCTGGGAGCGCTGCCGTGTCCCTGAAGGTAGGGAAAGAGCTGCTGGCACTTGGTGCAGCTCCATCGAGTCTGTGGTTTGGGCTTCTGCTGAGTTTTGGGGAATTTTATAAAAATTTATGACCTAAAACTAGGCTTGTGAGCACAGGGCCTGACTCATTCTGAGGTGCAAAGGATGGAACCTGATGTGGTTTTTGGTATAAACCTCCCCCATGTTCATTTTTAAGAGGTATTGTAATTTTTATTATCCATATAGGAAAAATGAGGCAAGGGGAGAGGAAGAGTTTTGCCAAAGATTCAGCAGCCAAACAAGCCCATGTCCCAGGACCTTGACTCTGCTCTCTTTTGCTCCCCTGTAGCACCTTGTGACCCCAGCACTGTGTTTCTCCCCAGGGCCTCTCCACAGCCTGTCTGCTTCCTCTGCACAAGCCCAAAAATCCATTGAGAGGCTCTTTGCTGCCAGGTATGAGCCAGCTCAACCTTCCTCTGACCTCAGCAGGTGCCTTTCACCTGTGTGGGTCTGATGTGAACACAAGCCACGGGGAGAGGAGGGATCCCCAAGGACAGCAGCTGGAGCTGGGGCTAAGTGTGGTGCTGGTGTCTGGGGGGCAGGGATGATTTTGGAGGGGAGGGTGGGTGTCAGGATGAGCACAGACGTCACAGACACCTTTTCATCCTTTCACAGGCTGACCCTCAATAAAACCATGCTGCTGGTTCGAGCTGCCAAAGGCTTCATGAGTAAATCTCCAAGCAGAGGGAGCAAAGCCAGCTCTGAGGGTGACAGTGAGAGCATGGACTACCTTCCCCTGGTGAGCAGCTCCTCCCTGGGTCTTGTTGGGGTTGTGTGGTCACTGCAGGGGAGCAGAGGAGGATCCCCCCAAATCTTCCTCCTGCTGTCTCTGACAACCACATCCAGTGCCCTGCTCAGAGATGGAGAGCTGTTTCATCCATACATGCCTTTTCCCTGAGCTACCCACAAGTAGTTGGTGCCAGAGCTTCCCTTTGTGCCCGCCATCCCTTGCAGGTGTCCCTGCAGCTGGCCTGCGGTGCCTTCCTTCTGAATTCAGCCTTCTGCAACGCCGTTAACATCCCCATGGAGAAGCTGAAGTGGACATCGCCCTTCGCCTGCCACCGCCTGTCCCTCAGCCCCTCCGGCTCCTACAGCACCAAGAGGAGCAGTCCCTCCTCGGAGCACAAAATCCTGAACTGCACCCAGCAGCTGCTGGTCCCCAGTGGGCAGGGGAAGGGCCCCACCCCTGGAGACCTGGCTGGGGGAGCAGTGCTGGAGGACACGGGCCGCCTTCGGCACCTGTCGGGCAGCGCGGCCGAGAGCATCTGCAGAGCCCTGCAAGCCGAGGAGGAGCCGTCCCCCCCGGCCATCACCATCCGCAGCTTCTCCTCCCCCGCCGGCAGCGGCCGGGGCTGGGCCACCGACGGCTCCGAGCTCCAGGCTCTGCTCTTTGACGCGGAGCTGCAGCAGCAGACGGAGCCCGAGGGGATGCTGTGGGCCACGGCTGTGGCCCTGGCCTGGCTGGAGCACAGCTCGGCTTCCTACTTCATCGAGTGGGAGCTGGTGGCTGCCAAAGCCAGCCTGTGGCTGAGCAGGCAGGACTTCCCGGAGGGATCCAGCCTGGCCACGGTGAAAGCTGCAGCCCAGCAGCTCTTTGTGCTGCTCCGTCACTGGGATGAGAACCTGGAGTTCAACCTGCTGTGCTACAACCCAGGCAGTGTGTAAGAGGAGGAGGAGGGAGGCTTGGGCAGATTAGTGAGGGCACAGGAGCAGGGATCTATCCTTAAGGAAATGCCTTCGAGGAGCTCAACTCCTCTGCTGCAGGGATGTGTGTGTTTATTAGAGCAAACCCTGCAAACAGAGCAGCCTGGGCAAAGTCCTGCACTCAGCAGTCAGGATTTTGCCCTGGAAGGGAACCTACCACTGCCTGCAGTAGATGCTTTTATTTTCAACTAGATCAGCACTTCCAGCTACAGCAGTTCCCTCCGATTCTGGTTTCTTCTGGTCCAAGCCCAGTTTCCAGGGCAGATATTGTGGCCTGATCCACTTTCCCTGTCCTTGCTTAGATGCCTTTCCCAGCTCTGAATCACTGCCAAACCCCCGCTGCAGCCCCTCAGCCCCGAATCCCTGCTTTCCTGAGGCTCCTGCCTGGCTCCTGCCATCTCAGATGACTTTCAGAGAAGGCAAAGGTCTGACAACATGCTCATCTCATGGATAAAAGGGAATCTGGGCTGGGAATGAGCATGTGAAGAGCAGCCCCGCTGTCACAGTGAGGAGGATCGAGCCCATCCACGCACAAACAAGCCAGGCCACTTGGAGGCTGGGACCAAACCCCATCACATCCACACAGTGCTGGGCTCCTTCAGGCTCTCTGCAATCCCAGCAGGAGTTTGTGAGATCCCTTGCAGCCAACGTGTGCCTTTGGAGCTTTGCAGGCAGAGCCAGGGTGCCCGGGATTGAAGGATCAAGTGCCTACGGAGGGAGTTGCGTGCCACTGTCTCCAGAGTGGCTGCCATGCCCGTGGAGCCCATCCAGAACCCACTGCCTTTTGCTCCCTTCCTTGGCATGTAGCAGCCTTGCCTGTCCCAGCAGGCTTCTGTCTCGTGTCTGTGTGTCTGGGGGTGACACAGGAGGGAAACCAGTGCTGGGGACCATGAGCATCCCTCTGGTCTCTGCTCTGGTGTCACCTCTCCAAGGTCCCCAGGACCATGAGCATCCCTCTGGTCTCTGCTCTCAGTGTGGCCTCTCTGGGGTCCCCAGGATTATCCTTCTGGTCTCTGCTCTGGTTTCACCTCTCTCGGGTCTCCAGGAGCTTCCCTCTGGTTTCTGCTCTCAGTGTCAGCTCTCTGGGCTCCCCAGAACCTCGAGCATCCCTCCAGTGTCTGCTTTGATGTCACCTCTCTGAGGTCCCCAGTGTGGCAATGCTCAGTGGTGCTGCAGGTCTGCCAGCCAGGTGCCTTGGCACAGTCGTGTTCTCTGTTGTTGCAGAAGTTGTTGTTGTCCCAGTAAATCACAGCCTGCTCTACTTCCCAGTGTGAGTCCTCTGTTTTGGGGTTCTTGGTGGGTTTCTCTGGGGCTACCCCAGCTGGTTGGAGCACTATGTGACTGTTCAGTAAAATACCCCCCCAAAAAACCCTGTGATGGTTTAGTGTGTGAGTTTAGGTCAGGGTTTCAGAGGGGATAAGGAGCTTCCTTCCAGTTTTGGGGAGTTGTGTTTTGCAAACCCTGGACTGCACAGCGTTTGGTAAACTGATGCATCCAGGATTTTAAAACCCAGGGGAAATTGGGTTTGGTTATTCTCTGAGGCAGAGATGGAGCAGGTCTCCCAAGAAGGGGGTTAGTGTCTCCAGCCCCAGCATCTCCAGAGGCCCCCTCAGAGCACCCTCTTGGCATCCGAGGGGATTTTCACCCCAGTATTTTCCTTAAAGAAGGGAGCTCCGGTGCTGTTGCCAGGGTGACTGTATGTGCCTTATTAAGAGAAATTAGTTTGGATACAGTTGTCAACTGTGGCTTAATAAATAACCCCTTGATGCTGTGTAAATAACTATTTGCGTGCAGCATCTGCACGGGGAGGGAGAGACGTCCCATCCCGGGCAGCCTCGTGCCAAGGGGCGTTTTGGGGAGAGAACTGGCCAAGTTGGGGTTGTGGCGAGACCCCTCCGTGCCCGCTCCGTGCCCCCTCCCCGCGGTGGGGAGGTTTTGCTGCCGAGCTCCCCTCGGAGCCGGGGCCGCGGCTCCTCCTCCGCAGGGGCTCATTAGCCGGGAACCGGGGGAGCCTTTTCGTGCTTTGAAGGGTTATGAAATCTGAGGGAGAGGGGGAGGACGGGAGAGCTTAAAAAAGAGCCGTCGTGTCCCCCCCCGCCCCACAAGGCAGCCGTCGCCTGCCGAAGGAAAAGGGCTGGCAGCCGTTCCAGCACAGACTGCGCCTCTGCCCCGGCCCCCCGCCAACCCGCCGCCGACGGGAGAACTTCGCTAGAAAACGACATTTTAAACAGAATTTGCCATGTTTGGTGTGCCTGTGTCCCGGTGCTGTGAGGGGATTTGGGGGGCAGAGGCCAGGCCGCCATCCAGGGGCTGCTCCAGGTGCCTTTAGCTCCTGATCTCTTCAAATTGGTGCAACATCTGCCTGCGATGCTGGGGAGGGGTGTAAGCCCACCAAAACCACCCTCACGCCCTAAACCTGAACCGGGGAGCAGCGTGGGGCTGTCTTGTGTTATCTACAAAATAGTTTTGCTTCGGGCATGTCTTTGGCTTTGATTTTCCCCATCCCAAGACCCCGGGCATGCCGGCGGGGGATGCAGCCAGTTGGTGCCGTGGGCTCCATCACTCCTGAAATAGAGCCCAGGGGCAGCTTTTGGGTGTCGGAGGCATCTGAGTGAAGTCATGTGGATGTTATGCAAGACTTGATGATAGGTTGTAAACAGCTATTAAAGTGATTGACAGGCCCAGGACGAAGTTTTGAGGGGGGGAAGAAAGGGGAAAGATGAGTAATAATGATTAAAATAATTATCAAATCGAGACGTTCCTTGAATTAGGGGAAAGTTTTGTGAGGAGGGAAGAAGATGAAGAAATCACGTTTGAGCGCTTCCCTGAGCTGGGGGTTGGGAGGATGGGGCAGATACCGAGCACATAAAGTTTGGCAAGGAGGGTTTTACATCTTTAAAACCAGCTAAAAAAGCAATTTCAGCAGAAATGTGGTGCATTTGGGTTCACTGAGTGCCGCTGGGTGCTGGTACCCCCAAAACCCAAGGGCTGAGCAACCCAAGGAGAGCAGCCCTGAGTTAATTAGGAGAAACAAGCAGATTATGGGGAAGACAGCTTCTATTTATACATAAATACTCCAGTAATCAGCAGTGAAGGGCAAGGGAAATCCAATAGAAATATGTGACTGTTTAAGAAGCTTTCTGAGCAAAACGTTACACAATCAGTTGCATTTGCCTGGGTCTCGCTCCAAGTCCCAAGAAATTAAGGGGAAAAAAAGAGTGACCCCGAGCAGAAGGAAGGAGAAGGGATTTGTAGAAGCTTCTGCCCATCAGATAAGGGGGAATCTCAGGAGCCTAAATGGAGATGTCAAGGGTGCCAGCAGCCCCCCAGCTTTGCCCCCAGAACTCCACACCTCACAATGCTGAGGGTTAACGGAGAAGTACAGTTATGTACAGGTGAATTTCACTCAGAAAAAAGCTGCCTGGAGCTTCGCTGTGTTCCCAGGGTGGTGCTGTCAGTGGGTGCTGACACGGAGCAGAAATAGCTGCGGCCGCCCCACGATTTCACACATCGCCCTCGCTGCCTCCCGCAGCTCTGCCTCACCCCAGCACAACAGAGACTCTGGGGGGGCTTCGGGGGTGCCACGCGTGTCCTCTGCTGAGAATCACCTTAACAATGGTTTTCAGAGGCAATCAAATGGCTGGGTGCTCACCTTGGGGCTTGGAGCTCTCTGAGTACCTGGGGTTTGTGTCCTTTTGTGTTGATTCCCCTCCCAGGGCAGCTGCACTGAGATTTTGGGATTTGTTATCCTGAAGGCAGTAAAAGACTGAGGTTTGGGGGGTGTCTCAGAGGAGGGATGGGTGCATAGCTGGGGTATGTGACCCTGCCAGCGAGCTGATTGTCCCAGTGTTGTGCCTTTGGGATGGCTGCTGTCCCCAGAGTCATTCCCTATACAAAGAAGGAGGATGGAAATTTTTCCCCTTGCCTGCAGGGAAGCAGTATCACTGCCCAAGGGTCACTGGTGAGTGTTTGCTTCAGCTCTGGGTGTGCCTGTGGCTTTGCAGTGTGGGTTTGGAGGGTTGTATTTAAATCAGGAGAATCAGCCCCTCTTGTGCAATGACCTTTTCTGGTTTTCTCTTTCTGTGCCACCTGTAAAGTTACCTTTGCCATGGGAAGTTTGGGATGCACATGAGTCCTGCAGGTGCTCGTGCCCTCCATGTGCAGCCTCTTGGGGAGATCCCTTTTAATTGTTAAAATAATTAAATCTCCTCAAGACACAGATATGATATTGCTCATACTTTAAAAGCCAAGCTAGAGGTCTGTGGGCTTCTCTGCTCATTAAATTAGAAGATTTCTTAGCTTTTTGTTGTGGTTTTTAATCCTTCCTTTGCGCTAGGCAGGAAAACAAGGGATGTGGGTTGTGGGGTGGGAAGGAGTTGGAGCCAAAACATCAGCCCCAGTGCAGCAGGCAGAGCACCTAGGAATCCTGGACAGGAAACCTGTAAAGGGTGTAAATCCCTTGGGAAAGGTGAAGGGTGTAAATCCCTTGGGAAAGGTGAAGGGTGTAAATCCCTTGGGAAAGGTGACTTGGTTGGCATTGCAGGTTCTAAAAAACCCTCTCTAGCCACACACTCATTGACAGCTGTGGAATTGAGCCAGATCCAAAGCACCAGAGTGGGCAGAAACAACGTTTTAGGGCATGAACAATGTGGTTTAGGACATGAACAACATGTTTTAGGGCGAGCTGGCCTGTGCCAAACTACCAGGGGTTGGCCAAAGGCACCCTGGGTGCTGATGGGTGCTGGTTTGAAGGCAGTGCTCGTTCCCCTCAGAGCAGGACTGGGAGCTGAGGGCTGATGCTGACCCATGGGTGCCCTGCTCCACAGAGGCTCCCTGGAAGCCCAAGCACTACAAGATGCTTCCCCAGCACCTGCTTGGTTAAAAGGCTTTTAAAAATGGCTTTTCCCTGGGACTAACCCCATTTCCAGGCCTGGAAGTGGCAGCAGGCGAGTACTGGATGCCACAGGGCTGGTGTGCAGGCTGCTCGCTGGCTTTGGGGGTTCTGGCAGCCTTTTTACTGCTGTTAAGGGTTGAATTTCTGCTGTTTTCGGTCTATCCATGAGGATGGTGAAGGGATGGGGCCAGTCCTGCTGCAGGGGGTTGTGTCACCTCGTTTAGGAGTGGCTGCAGGATGCCCTGCTCCACGGGACTCGCCTGTGGGATACCGGCTCTGGCCACGGATCCCATCCCAAGGCGTGGCTTCGGGACCCTGGCTCCTGCTCCCTTCTCCTCTCTCCTGGAGGCTGCACACGCTGCTGCCGCTTATGCAAGCGCCGGGAGCCTTGTGTAACAGTGCCGCGGGCGGGGTGGGGGCGGCGGGCCCGCCTGGAGCATCCCGATCCGGGCTGGCCCTCCGGATCGGTCCCCAGGTGTGCGTTCTCCTGGCGTCCAGGACTGGAGGATGGATGCTCTGGTGGCTCTTTGCTCCTGGCTAGAGTCAGGGAAGGGCGTAGCAGAGCTCCTGGCTGCCCGGCTGGGAATTAAACCGGGAATGCTGATACGTCTGGAATGGGATGACAGGATCCGTGCCGAGCAGGGGTGGTGGGGTGGGGGCAGCTCCCCAGTGCCCCTGAAAGGGCTGTGCTGGAGGGTTTGTGTTGGGCCACAGCCCAGCCTCAGCCTCCCCTCGCCCCCGAGGTGCTGAGTTGCAAAGTGATTTTCTGTACCAAACCCTATTTTTTGCTGCTCGTGGGGTCCCCCCGAGCTCCCTCCTCATTCCTGCTTCCCAGCACCTGCTGCCGATCTGGGGCTGAACCTGTTGCTATGGAAACTGGTTATGGATGCTGAGGATGCTGCCAGGGTCTCATCCTGATCCTGCCTTTTGCCTTTCCTTACCCTGCAGCAGAGGAATGGTGCTCTGACCTGGGATGAGGCTGGGATCAACCCGGAGAATCCCGGGAGGTTGAACACCATGGGGGGTTAAAGCAGCTGTAAATAACACAGGGGTGTTCCACCCCCGTGCATTTGTCCAGATCCAGTGGGAATAACCCAAGAGCAGCTTTCCCAAGGCACCTCCCCCAAACCCAGCCATCTCTTGTGGTTTTCCACCCCTCTGGGGATGCTGTAGATGCTGTGGCTTAGAAAGGGCTGGGGCTGGATTGCACCCAGGTGGGAGCTGAGTCTCATCCCAGCTCCACCAGCACCCTCTGCCCTCCACTGTGGTGTCCCAGAGCGAGGCTTCACCCCACCCTGGGCAGGCTCTGCTCTGTGTTGGCTTCCCTTGTCTGTGACCGATGGGAATTGGTGCTTCATGTTTAAAATGATGCTAAGCTGAGAAAATACTAATTAATTAGAGCTAGTTGGAAAATCCCAAGTGCTTCCTTGACGTGGCATCAGCAAGAGCCTCCTGTGTGTGTGTTTCCTCCTCCAAAAATACATGTTTTAAAAAACACTTTAAATACTTCAGTGGTCCCCAGGCCTGCCTTTTGTGGGATACTGGTGTGTCCAGCCCTTGTGGAACCACCAGGAATTAGGGGGGCTTGAAGGGGCTGCTGCGGGCTGAGCCCCACCACGTGTCTCTTAGTCACAGAGTATTTATTTATATTTGAGCAGGTTTGGAGCAAAAATGGGAAACAGGAGTTGTGGGGGGGACACAAACAGGCTGCACCGGCTGCCCGGGCTGAGTCAGAGCTGGATCAGCCCCATCTCCACACCCGTGACTCACTGCCGGGTATTTCAGAGTGCTGTGTCACATGGCCTGTTTGGGGATTTATTTCTGTGGTTTGGTTATTTTCCTTTATTTTCTTTTATTCCCCCCACCCTAAGAAGGGGCTGATGCTTTGAGTTGTGTGCACACAAAGCTCCAGGGACTCTGAGATGTTACCACTTTGCTCCCCTTTGCCCCTGGGAAGGGGTGAGCAGGGTGGGATACCTGCAAAGGGAAAGGCTTGTGCAGGTGTCACATTTATCTCTGCAAACATTATATATATACACCATTGTATGTATTATATAATACCACATATATTACATAATATTATATAGCATTATATAATGGAATACTATATATATTAATAATTGAGGTGGTGTAGCATGGAGGGGAGCCCAAATTCCTCTGGTTTTCTTCATATTCCTTCATATTCCTTCACGTTCCTGGTGCCGTATTACCAACACGAATTTAACTGGGCAATTGCTATCACAGGCACGTCCTGCTGAAAGTCAGGGGAGGAATTGTCTTGGAAAAATCTGTGGCAGGGAATCTTCCAAAGCCAGTGAGGCTGTGAACCGAGGCAGCCCTGAGAAGGCAGTGGCCATTCTCACCTGCTCACCGAGGATCTGAAAGTACCCAAATGTGAGGCAGCACAGACATCCCAACCTCCCAAAAAATACAATCCCCCTCCCAAACACTGACTGTTTATCTGGGAAGGCTTTGGCCAGGTTGCAGAGCCTGGTGCTGTTCTCAGGTTTGGGTTTTATCTGAGCATCTGCTGCTGCATTTGGCTGCAGCTGGAAATTCTCTCGTTTTTTGGGTGAGGTGTCTCCCACTTGTTATTGTCATGCAACAGTTTGACACCTGGAGCGGTGTGTAAATGAAGACGTCTGATGTTTCCCTCCTAAGTGGGAACGGCTGTTTAGAATATCCTAGAAAATTTTAACTCCAGGCAAAATGAAAATGAGGAGCCTGGGGAGGCAGGCAGCTCCACTCCCAGGCTCCCCGAGGCAGCAGCAGCAGCAGGGATCTGGGGATTTTCTTGCAGAATATTCCCAAGGTAAGGAATGCCACACCATGGGAGTGTCTTCTTGACCCCTCATAAAATTCCTGGTGAGCCCAGGAAGGATGCTGCGTGTGGGGCAGCATTTCCCTGTCCTCTGGAGATGTTTAGCATGGGGTAGGACACACACAATTCCTGCCAGTGCTCAGCACAAGTCTGGGCAGCTGAGTGGCCTGACCAGATTTGGGGAAAGTGTCCCTGTTCCCCGTGGGTCCCGGCGTGGGGAGGCTCCTGGAGACACCAGCAGAGCTCAGGGACAGCTCCTCCCTGCCCTGCCTGTCCCCAGCTTTGCTGCCTCTGGGAATTTGCCCGTTTTAGACTTTTGGGTGCCAATGTGTGTCCTAATGTCCTGCCTGAGTAAATCAGCCGGGAGCACAGAGTCTCAGTGGCCTCTAGTGGCTGTGGGACAAAGATCCCAGGAAAGGGGGACCCGCAGCCCCCCAGGCCCCCCAGACAAGCAGCACTGGGGCTCCATCCCACCAGAAGCCCAAAGGCAAAGGTAAAGCCCCCAAAAAGCTCCAAGGCCATGACTGATGGGGGAGCATCCAGCAGGATGGTGCTGCACCCCAAATCCCTCTTGGGGATCCCATTCCCTGGCAGGGATGGACGGAGAGATTTCAGGCAGCCACTGGGTTTTTCTCATTCTTGTGCTAAAAAGCAAGAAAAAGCCCCAAGTTTTTAAGGAAGGTAAAATTTCTTTCATGTCTTTTTCCATTTTTCATTTTTCTAAAGTGTATTTTCTGTCTGATGCCACAGTACAAAACATGAACCCCAGCAGCGAAAACAGTCGAGCCAACAGATCAGAAAGGGTTTGATACCATTAAAATGACCAGTTTTGTGTCTTCTCCACCAAAGGTCACTAAAGCTGCTTCCTTCTGAGTAATTGTGATTTTTCAACAAGGGAAGAGGGAAGAACTGACCCATTTTATCCCCCAAACCCACGGCATTTGGGGGCAGGATGGAACATCCCCTTCTGCAGCCCATGCTGTCCCTCCTCTCTCCCCCCCCATGATAAATAAATTACTTTAGGAGTGCTGGCCTAGTTTAACATGCCCTAGTTTTGGTGGAGGAGGGGAAAGAAAAAAAAAAAAGAGAGAATATTTATTTTGGGCAGTTGCTTCATGGGTGTCCTTTTGGGAAGAGCTTTGGGGGACTCACCCACTCCCCCTGCTCCGCTTTGCCCTGGCTGCAACACACTGCCCTCAATTTTGATTTCTTTTTCTCAGTTACTGCCTAGGTGATGTGGGAAGTGAGTGGTGGGGACACTGATCCAGCCCCAAAATCGTTGTCCACTGCTCTGAGCCCCCCAGGACTGGTGTCATGCTGGGGGTTCCAGGGGCTGATGCCCCAAAGCCTGTGGGACACGAGCAGCCTTAGAGGTGAACAGAGACACACCTGGTTCTGGGTGTAAGCAGTCAGGGTTGGCTTTGCTGCAGGAGCAACTGTGTTAGCACCTTCCCCCAACACCAAAATCCCTGGGAAAATGGGATTAAAGCTGTGTTTGGGCATGGGAGTGGGATTTCACAAGTGCTCTGGGTGTCGCTGGGACCTTTGCACCTCGCTCGTCCCTCCCGCACCCTGCTCTTCCGAAGGTGCCAAATTTCCTCCAGTAAATAAACCTGCAAACGGCTCTTTTCTATACATTTTAATTTTTCCTCCTTTTTTCCCACCCCTGCCAAAACAAGCAGCCCATATGGGCAGGGTTGGGTGGGGATTTTTGCAGTTTCCATGGGGATTTGGCTTTGGAGCTGCTGGGTGCTGGCTTCTGGGGTTTGGTTCAGTTTTTTTTTTTCCCTCTGATCCCTGTAACCGGAGCGTGGTGATGGCACCAGGCTCCCTTCCCGGCTCCGGCATCTCCCAGCCAAGGTCACCGGGGAGACCGTAGGCAGCCGCCGCCTGCGTTGGGCCATCTGTTAAATAATGTATGCAATAAACTCCTGCCCCGGGGCCAGCTTAATCCTTAAATCCTCCTTCAGAATACCATCTCCCGGCCGTGCGGGATGCCCGGCTCGGTCTCTTGGGCGCATCTTTCCCCACCATTCCCCGTGAATCGCTCTCTCCTCGCCCCTCCATCCCGCATCCTCCCGTACGCGATCTCGCCGGGCTCTCCTGCTCCATTATTTATGTGCCGTGCATGAAAGATGCATATAAAAGAGCGGTTCATAATTTAGCAGAATCTCCTCTTCTTTCAGCCTCCCTTGCCCCTCTGGCTTCAGGCTTTCTCTGGATCGTTACCGGCCTCCCCGGGCACCCAGGTGTTTTTGGGGGGATCCCGGGGCTGTGCCTGTGCCCCATCCTCGGAGCACCCATAGACGGGTCTGGGTTTCAGCGTGGTTTAAGTGCTCAGAGGTCTTTTGATGTATGGAATAAAGTGGGAAATTGGGTTTGGGAGGCCCATAGATCAGGTTTTTACAAAAGAAGGGGTCTTTTTGGTGAACTTAATTACCCCAGTGCTGCACCCAGCCCATGGATTTGTGTCTAACGAGCTCCCAAGCGCTGCATCCTTGGCACATGTGGGATGCTTTGCTCCTCTCTGGCTGTGTCTGCCCTCCCAGAGCCCTGGGCTCGTCCCCAGATGCTGACTGGGGCAAAACCCATTAGTCTGGGAGAAAAAACCTCTCTTTTGGGGGGCATCTCGTGGTTTGAGGTGCAGCAGGTGCCCCAGCACCGAAAATCCAGGAGCCAAAGCTGTGTGCGCTGTGTCCAACCCACACAGCCGCGACCTCGGAGCTGAACTCGCTGGGGAAAAATTGAAACTAATTGGGGATTTTTCAAGGGAGCAATTTAACAAAGCTCCTCATCATATCCTGGATGTGGGAGAGCCTGTGTGGGTTAAAAATGGAGCAATAAATAGCAAAGGTGATGGGGACAGGAGAATTGTGCAGCCTTCAGACCCCAGCTCCCTGTGCCACCCCAAATTAATCCATCTCCCCCCAGGTCATCCTGTACAAATCCCAGCTCAGCAACATCCTACTCTTATTGCAATATATGATTTTTTTTGCAATAAAATCCCACCCCTGGACCTGTTTCCCATCCGTGATTATATTCTTGTTCCCCAGGCACAAAGGTTGCCTCGTGCCCTCGGTGGCGTGGGCAGAAGGAATAATGGCCTTTTTTAACACTGGGATTTGGGGTTTTGGGGGAAGGGAGGCAATACTGGAAGGAAAATGCCCATTTTCCACAGCTTTTCCCATCAGTGAAGGGGAAGCCACCTTTTATTCCCCATCCCCAACAGCCACTCTCAGGACCCAACGTTGAATTTTTCCATTAAATTTGTGCCCCTGAAGTGTTTTCCCATCAAACAAAAAAAATCCCACAAATAAATATTAATTGCTATTAGGTATTCAGCATGAATGGTGGTCTGTGCTAGAGAGTGGGGAGGTTTTCCTTAGTTATTTTGGGATTATTTGGGGGGACAGGGACAGATGCTCATGCTGCTTGGCCCTGGCAGCCCATGGGAAAACACGGCAGATCCGCATTTATAATTTTTTTTTCCATTTTGTTTCATTTTCCTTTTTATTCGGACATTGCAGAAATAGCCCTGTGTAGTGGATAAAAGTGCAACATACACAATATTTAAGAAAAGGAGGAAAGAAAAACCTGCCTTGAGGTCTGTCAGTCAATCGCAAACAGAAACAAGAAACCAAGCCCGGGCGCCAGAGGCGCTTTTTGTCCCCCCCCCCCCCTTTTTTTTCCCCCTTTGTTTTTATGCACGTCATGCAAAATAGTTAAAAAGAAAGATTAGAAAAGAGAAGTCAGAGAAAACCCCACGAGAGATCGACAGGAGCCCTGGAAAGAGCAGAAAGCTCCGAGTGCTGCTCGTCTCGGGGAGGGAATCGCTGCCCTCCAGCATCTCCAAGTGTTTGGCACTCTTGTGATTACATTAAATAATTTCTTTTATATATATGTTTTAATACAGTCTATTAAAGAGAGGAAACTGCCACAATATAAGGAGAAAAAAAAAACAAACCAAGATCACCCCTTACATATAAAATCTGTCCCTTTGCTCACAGCAACCAAGAAGTACAAGCTTTAAAAAATAAACCAGCAATTCTTCCTTCAGGCCTTTCCTTTATAAAAGTTTTGGTTTTCCCCCTCGAGAACCTTAAAACGTGACTAAAATTAAATATATATTATATATATCTATTTTATATAATTTCCCAACATCCAAAGACATCAACATAAAAAAAAGAAACTCATACAGAAGGGGATAGCGTGGTACATCCAAGTGCACGGATTCATTTTTGCAAGATTAAATCATGTAAACAAGGTGCCCGCTGGGAACAAGCCCGGCCGGAGGGAGACTCCAGGGGCTGTTCCCCCCGCTCCCCCCATCTCCCGCTGCCCCCTTTCCTCTTACCCCCCGATCTAGCGCGGCACAAGGTTCATCAGCCCGAGAAAAGCGATCCCGAGGAATTCACAGCCGCGGCGTGACTCCTCCGTCCATCCCTCGGGGCGGGGGGTTTGAAGCAGGTGACTATTTTCCCGATTACATAGATATATTTTAATTTATTATCATTTTTGAATTGACGGCTGGGCTCTGGCTCGCTCGCCGCCCTCCCCTCCCCTCCGCGCGTCTCCGGAGGGCAGGAGGGCGGCGGGGCCGCGGGCGCGGCGGCGCTCCCGGCGCTCGGCGGTCGCTGCGGTGCTGGGGTTATTCTCTGCCGATCACCTGTGCCATTGTAAACCGAGCCCACCCCGGGCCTCAGCCCAGCGTCCCCAGGGAGGCTTTAAACACCGGGAGGGGCCTTTTCGGAGAGGTTTTGCAGCACATCGTCAATTCTATCATCTTCAATAACCACTAGAAAGCAGAAAGAAACAGAAGCGCGATGAATTTTCTGCCGCCGTGCTTCCCCCGCCCAAGGTCACTCTGGGGGGGGTTGGAGGGGTCCCACATCCCTGGTGTGGCTGCTGGCAAAGCTGCACGGCCCCGACACGCCGCAGGGTACCGGCACCGTGTCCCGTCCCCAGGGAGCGTCCCCAGTATCGCACGCCCCGGCACTGGTGCCCTGTCTCTGGGGACACTTGGCAAAGGACATGTCCCCAAGGAAGGTCCCCTCACCTCTGTACCCTGCGGATGGTCCCCAGGGAACGTCTCCTGTCCCTGGGGAAGGTCCCTGCTGCCCTATACCCGGTGAAGTGCCCAGGGCACAATGCCCTGTCCCCAGGGAAGGTCCCAGCTACCCAACACCCCGGTGACAGTCCTTGGGACGTGATGCCTGACATCCTGCAGGGAGTCTGGTGCATCGTGCCCCGTCCCCGGGGACGCTTCACGGTGCCCTGCATCCCCGAAAGGTGCTCGACGTCCCATCCCTGGGGAAGATCCACGGAACACGATGCCCAGCATCGCTCAGGGAGCCCGGCGCACCGTACCCTGTCCCTGGGGACGGTCCCCAGTGCCCTGCATCCCTGGAGAAGGTCCTCGGGACGCGATGCCCGACATCCTCGGGGAGCCCTGTCATCATGCCCCGGCCCTGAGGACGGTCCCCGGTGCCCGGCATCCCCGGGGAAGGTCCCCGGCACGCGATGCCCAACACCCCGCGCGATACCCGCTGCATCCCGCCGCATCCCTGGGGCCGTGTCCCGCATCCCGGGCAGCTCCCGGTGCGCCCCGCTCCCCCGGCACCCACCTCTCTTGCTGCGGCCGATCTGCCCCAGCTTGGGCGGCCGCTTGCCCTGCCCGCCGGCCAGGAGCCCGTCGCCGCCGCGGAGGCGAACGGGGAAGGGCAGCTGCCCCACGGCCGCGTCCCCCGCCAGCTGCCCCTCGCCGTAGGGCGGCCCCTCCGACATGGGGGCGGCNGCTCGGCCCCCGGCACCGGCGGCGGCGCCGCCCCGCGGGCTGATCCCGCACCCCGGGGATCCCCGGGACTGCCCCGCCGCCTGCTCCGCAGCGTCCCCGGAGAGCGCGGAGCATCCTCAAGGAGCACGGGCCCGCCCCGCAGGCTCCCCGCGGAGCACGGAGCTGTCCCGGAGAGTCCTCGGGATGTCCCACAGCACCCCCGGAGATCCCAGAGCTGCCTGGCAGACACACTCTACGGAGCCCGGAGCTGCCCCACTTCATCCTCTGGATTCCCCAGTCTGCTCCTCAGCATCCCTGGGGAGTCCAGAGCCGCCCTGCAAGGACCTCGGAGAGCTTAGGTGGCCCCACAGCACTTTTGGGGAGCCCAGAGCTGCCCCACAGCTGCCTCTGGGCAGCCTAGACTACCCCACAGACACGTTTAGGGAGTTCAGAGTGAGCCCCCCCAGCCACCCCTGGAAAGTCTGGAACTGCCCCCTCCACACCCTGCGCCAGTTCCCAGGAACTCTGGGCACAGCCTTGTGTGCCTTGCAGAGCCATCTGGGGGCCTCTGGCACTTTGTGAGGGGCTGCAGCGGGTGTGGGGGGTGGTTGGGTGTGCTTGGCTGTGGGCCCCCAGGAACTGTCCCTGCATGAGCCTTTCCCGGGGCACTGCAGGAGGACTTCCGAGTCACTGCGAGCTTTCCATGGGGTTTTCTATGCAGTCACCACAACAGCGTGGGTCATTGGGGTTATTGCCTGGCAAAGTGAGTGATGGGAAGGTTGGGGATAACATTTTGGGACAGACCACAGCTATATTGGGGTGTTCAGGCATCTGTGGTGCATCTCCCACAAAGCAGAGCGGGAGGACAGTAGCAACAGCAGCAAAGAACCTGTTTGTGCAAGGCTGAGTTACAGGATTTCTCTGGAATTGGGAGCCTGGCTCATTCTGGGGCTGAGCAGAACGGAAGGACAGGGTGCCTGCTGGTGCCAGGGCTGGGGTGCGCTGTCCTGGGGCTGCTCCCACCTCCAAAGCCCTCGTTTGCTGAAATCCTCAGCCCCCAGAGCTGCACAAGCCCCTCTCCCCTGCACTGCCGCCCGCCCCCGAGCTGCCAGCTCCTTACATAAGGTTGCGGCTCCGCCCGAGATATCACAGGCAAAGCTCGGAAACAGGAGGCGAGGGGTAGTGGGGAAGCACAGCCCCTCCAAGGCGTATTTTTAGTCTTTGCCTGATGCTCCATTCCTGGGCAAACACCGAGGCTCGAGGCCGTGTCCTGCACTGGTCTGAGGGGGATTGACCTCCCCGCTGCCCCCAGTGAGGGGATGAGGCTTTTTGGGGTGGTCGTTCCCCCTGAAGAGGAGGACACCTCTTCCAGCAGATGAGATTCTGCCGTTTCAATCTGGCTTCTGGGTTTCAGGGCTGCAGTGTGGCTTTTCGAGCTGTGTTCCAGCTGTTCCCTCTGGGATTCTGTTCCGCGGGCTGCCTCGCCCTGCAGGCAGCCACCGCCATCTACAGCTGGTGGGACGCGGCCCTTTCCCGGCACTGGAATAACCGGGGACCTGCTCCTCCTCAAAATCCAGCCGTGGATTTGTGCCTCACAGCCAGAATGGCCTTCGGACACTGCCCGGCTGCTCTGGTTAATGTTTAATGAGAAAAACCCCATCATTTTCACTGTAAATTCAGGGGGGTTTAAACGTTAGCAGATGGGAATGTTTCTTTTTAAATGTGCCTGGCGGATGTGGACGGCTCTGCCTGGAGCAGGGCTGCCCAGGGGCTGCCTCAGTCCCGGGGTTTTCAACTTCTCCTACCTGAGGCTCCCTCATTCCCCGGGAATGCTTCTCTAATTGTCCTCCCCAGCAAATGTTAATTGCAGCAGCACTTTGGGTCCATTAACCCTCTTGGGTGCATATGGGATTTAGGCAAAATACGAGTGGCAGGGAAGGGAATTTTTCTTTTTTGTGTCAGTTTGGGGGTTTGGCACCACCTGTGTCATGAGGAGACTGCAGTGACTGGCATGTCCAGTGCAGGAGGGACAAGTTCCCCACCTCAGCCAACCTCCATCATGGCTTGGGATGATCCAGGCTCATTGTGTCCACCTCAGGGAGGACAAACCTCACCATTCCCACGGAATAATCTGACACAGACACACTTTTCATCCTATTTTATTACTTCACACCTCAGTTGTGATCCCAAGCCAAGCCAAGCCAAGCCAAGCCAAGCTAAGCACAGCCATTAGCCATCAGTCACAGCATTCTCACATCCCCATCCTCACACCCTGGCCACAAAGCCATTTTGGGGGGATCACAGAATTACCTGTGTTCACACCCCCTGGTACGAGCTCTCCAACAGCCCCTCCCGCTCTGTTAGGCCCTGCAGCCCTCTGGCAGCCCCACAGGAATTCTGCAGCCTCCCAGAACCCTTAATACATTTTATTTTTGTTTTCCCCATGTTTTTATCAGCTGGGTAAGGGGCTGCAGGCTCTGTAACCATGACACAAACCCTGCGAGTCCAAACCTTAACAGAAGAGCTTCAAGCTGCATCTTCCTCCGAGCACCTCACCCTTTGCAAAGAACCATCTCTCTCAAAAACACCTCCAGAGCATAGCGTGAGCCCTGATCAGCTGCAGAGTCCCCTTCTCAGACTCTGCTCTGCCCCCCCAGTGAAGCACCCGCTCCCTCAAGCTCCCTCCCCTTCCCCAAAACCCACCACCCAAGCAGCGAGGTGACAAAACCCCTTTGCCAGTGGCAGCTTTATATCCAAAGTCTCCCCCCCGAGAACCACAAAAAATTAACTGTTATACAAGGGAACCACCCTGGTGATGCCCTGCCTGCAGATCGGGCACTTTTTGGGGATGGGAAGAGCCTGGTAGCACTCGTGGCAGGAGCAGACGTGGCCACACTCCAGGAAAACGCAGGATTTGGTGCTGCTCAAGCAGACCACGCAGGCGTTTTTGAGAACCTCGCCCCCCTCAGCGTTGGTCAGGCGCTCCTGGGCCTGCCGGAACTCCTCCTGCATCTGCCGGAGGTGCTGCCTCTCGCGGTGGTGCCGGTACTGCTTGCGCAGGAGGAAGAACAGCACGGCGCAGGTGGCAAAGCCGAAAACCACCGTCAGGATTTTCCAAAACCGCACGCTGGACTCTTGTTTGTGCAGCAAGGACTCGAAATCCAGGGAGCTCAGGTAGTAGGGCATGCCCTGCTTCGGGGGCTGCAGCTTGATGGTGGCGTTGTCCAGGACCAGCTCTCCCACCCCGGTCAGGGCCGTGCCCACCTTCAGCATCTGCTCCGTCTCCTGGATGCCCTTGGGACGCTCCCCGCTGATGTAGTGGCCGATGACGTCGGTGAAGGACTGGACAGAGGGGTGGAATTTCTCATACACCGTCTCCAGGCTGAGCTCGGCAGCGTCCAGAGGCTTCATCACCCGGACGGTGACGCCGGCGCCGTCCTCGGCAGGGACCAGGTCAAAGGGGGTGGTGTTGGTTCTCTGGTGGATGATCTTCTCGTAGTCGTTCCTGGGGAGGGAGAAAGGGGGGAAGTGAACTGACTGCCCCTGATGGGAAACGCAGCCTGGGATGGCCTGCTGGTTTTGGGAATGACAGATGGGATGCGCCCTGAGAGGAGCTTCTTGGATGGGGGTCTCTGGAGAACACCTTTCCCCTCATGGCCCTGTCCAGGGGTGCACGAGGCCACTCCACCCTCAGCTCAGTGCTCCACAAGCAGTGGAGGCTTCCCCCATCCACACCTACTTCCTCCTCACCTGCCTGTGGCACTCCCAGCTGTCACAAACCATCCCATGAGGAGAAGCACCATGTGTCACACATCCCAATTTCCTAAGTGCTACCAAATGCTGATCAAACAGCACCACTGGGCTCTGTTTCAGCAGTTCTGGGACCCCTGGGTTTGGGGATCACCCGAATCCAATTAATTTCTGTTCTGCAAGTGGGTTTTTTTTGGAAACACCAAACACTTGGTGGGGTAACAAGGCGGGGCTGACCAGTGTTCAGCCCGTGTTGGGTTACTCGATGCTCTCTTCTCCTCCAGCCCCTCTGTGAAAGCCCTAAAATCAGCCAAACCCCCTGTTATGGCAGCTGTCACTGTGGGGGCTGCTCTGGGACCCAGCTGAGGCACTCGGTCACTCTGGCCATGCCTGAGGCCACGGTGTCAGGCTGTCAGACCCCCCAAGGGCACCACAGGAGTTTGAGGGTACCAGGCACATACCAGAGGTGGGTGGTTCTGTTCCACACCATCTTGTGCTCCTGCAGGGTCAGCCTCTGAACCACCCCCTTGCAGTTCTCCACAAACTGACTGCTCAGGGTGTCCTTCACCGAGCGCACCACACCTGCAACGGGAACCCGAGCGCCGGTGAGGGCTCGTGAAACAAACCCTGCACAGGGGCTGGGACTGACAGGACCATGGGGAATGGCTTCAATGGGCTGCTAGGAGGAAATCCTTTCCTTCCTGTGAGGATGAGGAGGCCCTGGCACAGGGTGCCCAGAGAAGCTGTGGCTGCCCCATCCCTGGAAGTGTTCCAGGCCAGGCTGGATGGGGCTTGGAGCAGCCTGGGATGGTGGAAGGTGTCCCTGCCATGGCAGGGGGTGGAACTGGATGAGCTTTAAGGTCTCTTTCAACCAAAACCATTCTAGAATTCTAAGATGGGGGCAAAAGGGCTAAGAGCCTGTGCATTCTGCTGTCAGGAGTCTGTGGCTGCTTGGTGGGGGGGAAATGACCTGATGGGCACAGGAGGAGGAGCTGGGGATGAACTCTCCAGGTGAGGAGGAGCAGCTGTGGGGCAGGATGTGCCCCCCAGCCCCATTTGGGACACTGCTTTGGGTGCTGTTTGAAAGAAATGAGGGATTTGTCTTTACAAACAAACTGTGGGTCTACTGGTAGATAAAACTAGATACTGAGAGATAAAAGAGACAATGGGAAGAACCATAAATTCCACAGAAATTCCACTGACTGACACAAGGACAAGGAAAGGGGGATGAGGTTATACATTAGAAGGGGGGTTTAGGTATCAGGTGTTTCAGGAAGTCTGCACCTCTCAAGTGCTTCAGCCAATAGGGAAAGAGAGAGGGAAATGCGGCCGGGAAGTGAGAATAAAAAGGAGGCTGCATCCTCTAGTAATTTGAGAGACCCCATGGGAAATACCCATGACCTCTCTCTTGATTCGAATAAAGTTATAGGACTCCTCTGTCTCCTTTTTGGACATAAAACTCTGGTGTTTGTACACGACCCTACCTTCTATGACCGCATAGGGCACGCAGCGTCCGGGCGCCTCCAGCAGCACGGCCCGCAGGTCCCCGTCCAGCCGGACCTTCCTGGCGCCCTGCGGGAGCAAACAGAGGCCGCGGCTCAGCCGGCGCGACCAGGCCGCGGCTCGGGGGCCGGGCACATGCATTCTCCCGCGCATCCCTCACACCCACCTCGAGCCCGCGGGCCACGCGAGCCTTCTGCCGGTAGATGGAGTAGAGCAGGGCGGTGACGGCGGTGCTGGCGGCCAAGAGCACGGCCTGTGCGGCCGAGGGCCGCCCGCCGCCCTCCATGGCCGCCAGGCCCGAGTTACCACGGCAACCGCCCGGCGCCTGGCGATGACGTCACGAGCGGCGTTCTGGCCGCGGCAGCGCCGCCATCGAGACGCGGGGTCCGCCAAGGCCGGGCGGGGCGTGAGGGCTCCGCACAGCCCTGTCGGGGTGCGGGGGTAACACCAACTCTGTGGGTACCCCCACACACAGGTGGCGGGTCAGATCCCGGCCCCACGGAGCTTTAGGGGGATAAACCCCGTCCTTGGGTGTTTGGGGGGGCGGGACAGGTGGCAGCCTCCCCACCCCTTTACCCCCGCCTCCACCCTGGGGTCTTGGCGAGGACATCAAACGCCAGCCTCACCAGTATCTGAGGGGGATTAGCCCAAATCCCAGCCATCCCTTAGGATCTGGAAGCTGGCCCCAAACCCTAATGCCTCTGGGTGTGTGAGGGGGAGCATCCCCGTACCCCCCCTACCACCTTGGGGGTGGCGGGGCAACCCAAATCTCACCTTCCGCTGAGTTTGGGGGGACAGTGGTCAGACCAAAGCCTGTCCCCCCGCGGCTGGGAGGGGACAGCTCCTAAAATCCCAGCCCTATAGCACCTCGGGGAAGGGCTCACTACCCCTTGCTGGGCTGTGGGGCAGCAGCACCACGAGGCCCCACTGCGGGGGCTCAGCCTCAGGACGCAGCCCCCAGCCCCACTTTGCGGAGTCCTTTCTCCTGCCCCACAAAGGGCTATGGCAGGGTGGCAGGTCCCTGCTGGGGGGGACACAAACACCCCACCCCCACACCCCCATCTCCTTACCATCACTTATTCTGGGAAAGCAGCCAAAGGGGAAGAAAAAAATAGCAATTTCTCGTAAATTATTGATCTTCAGGCCCTTGGTGCTAATTTGAAGTGGGGGGGGGGGGTTGGTGCAGGCAAGCTCTGCTCTCCAGTGAGCTCCAAGGGGCCAAACCCCCATCACTGCTCCTCCGATGTGGGCGGCACAGCCGCCCCCCCAGCTCTATATTTTAAAAATCAAGTTGCCATGACTACGCAGAGCCGCTCTCCCCCGCCCTTGGTGCCGCAGGAAAGCACCGTGGACCCCGCAGCCCCCCCTCCTTGGCTTGCCTTTCGAGGAGTAAATGCAATATAAACCCCCCAAACTGCCTCAGAGCCGAGCTTAACTCTGTCGTCCGCCAGGGTCCGGGCGAGACACAGGCGCCGTCACACCGCAGAAAACACACATGAATTTTATTATTATGGCCGCTGAGGAGGAGGCACGGGAGCAGGTTCATGTGCAGGGCCGGGGGGTTCCATGGGGTGCAAACCCACCCCCACCATGGGTCTTCCTGCAAACGGAGCC
>VYZP01079010.1:0-39958 GCA_013400635.1 Hypocryptadius cinnamomeus | reverse complement strand
GGCCGTTGCGCGGCGGGGCCGCGGCGGCGTCTGCCTGGCGCTGGCCATGGCGCTGGGCCTGGTGGAGCCGCGCCTGGAGGAGCAGCGCCGGGCTGAGGCGGCGTGTCGCCACATCCAGGTGGGAAGCGGCCCGGGGATCCCGCTGGGCAGCGCCTGGGGCGCCCTCCGTGAGGGGGAGGGGGGGCCTTGCCGGGGGGGAGGCCCTCAGTCACCTCCCAAGAAGGGCACGGGAGGCCGTAGCCCTCCAGACATCCTTCATGAAAGGGAGAGTGGTTCTTGATGTGTGGAGCCCCTTGAACTCCCCCCATGAACAGCACAGAGTGTCAGTGCTGTGGGGAGCCACTTAGACACGCCCCCCCCCATGAAGGGTAGGGGGGTCCTTGCATTGGGGAGTCCCTCAGACACCCCCCACTAAGGGCAGTGCTCGTTGCTTTGGAGAAGCCATTAGACATCATCCATAAAGGGGAGGGGGATTCTTGTGAGGAACCCCTCAGATGCCCCCTGTCAAGGGGAGGGGGGGGGTCACTGCTGTGGAGAGTCCCCCAGACACCCTTGCTGAAGGGAAGGGGAGAGCCTTGTTTTATAGAGCCCCTCAGACACCCCTTATGAAGGGAAGGGGGGTCACTGCTGTGGGGGGCTCCCCTGACAGCTCCTGTGAAGGGCACACTGGGGAGTCCTCCAGACACCTCCCCATCTCTCCCCGAGGAAGGTGGGGGGTGCTGCAATGAGCAGCCCTCAGGCACCTCCCCAAAGGAGGGGTGCTGGGAGCAGCCCCAAAGACACCTCTTTCTCCCCAAAAATAGGATAATGGGAAAGCCTCTCACTCAGCAGCCCCTCATCACCCTAAAGCAGGTACCTTCAAAAGCAAGGGACCCTCACTCCCTGTCCCTCCACAGAGGGAGGGGGTTGGAGCCCTGGTTTCATGGTTTCATCCTGGGGTTTCATGTCCCAGGACACTGATGTTGATCCCCATGGGGACCTTGTGGTGCTGGGCCAGGCCGTGCTGGCAGGGCACAGGGGACGCATGGTACTGAACTTATTTCCTGGGTAAAAATAGACCTCTGGTGCTCAGAGCCAGCTGTCACCTGCTCCAATGACCAGCAGACACATTCCCTGAAGTTTCTCCTGAAGAGGATGCTTTCTCTCCTCTGTCCTTCCTGGGTTGTTCCTTTTGCTGTCCCTGGTCTGTGTCCGATGACACATCCTTAGGGTATCACTGCTGCTTTGGGGCTGCAGCTCACAGAGAAGGCCACTCGTTTGTATCAGTATGGTGACAGCTGGGGCAGCACCAGACCTGTGGGATCATGAACTGTGATGAAACTCCAAAACGGCCTCCTGTGTGTTGTTTATCCACATCACTTGATTTCCTCCCCCAGCTCCCTCCCATCATAGATTCACTCTCCCTCAAACTAACCAGCCCTCACAGTCGACTGCCACAAAAAGGCCATTGTTTTTCCTGTTGCTGCTTTTAATTGGATTTTCTTTTAAATGCTGTTTGCTGATTTGTTTATGGAGAGGGAGAAAAGTGTAATAATGCATCTGTTTTCAGAAGTGTTCAGTTAAACTTTTCTTTACGCATCCACAGAATCATGGAATGGTTTGGGCTGGAAGGGACTTTAAGGCCCATCTCTTTCCACCCCTGCCATGGGCAGGGACACCTTCCACTATCCCAGCTTGCTCCAAGCCCTGTCCAACCTGGCCTGGGACACTTCCAGGGATGGAGCAGCCACAACTTCTCTGGGAAAATATATTTATATTTTAGATTGGCAAATGACTCCCCCTCCTGGTTCCTCTTCTTCCCTCGAAAAGGGCACCTTTAAAAAAGACTGGTTTAGGGGTAAATTGTATCACACAAAAATATATGGCCTGCAGATGATCTTTCATGTGTGTACAGTGATTTGAGCCCAATGGTTAGAGTCTGATTGAGACTTTCAGGTTGGACCATCCCACCAGGATGTGTAATACCACTGAGACTCCAAGTTCTCCTTCACTGGAAAGTCTGGGATAACTGAGCACGTTTTCTGTTCATGTTCCTTTCAGACCGTGTTTGTTGGGAAGAACAAGCCACAGAAAGATCCCCTGAGCTCCTTCCGCTGGCAGGGCTTCAAGCTGGAGGAGTATCTCATCGGCCAGCCCATCGGGAAGGGCTGCAGTGCTGCTGTGTACGAGGCAGCTATTCCCTTCTGTCCCACTCCTCGGGATCCTGCCCAGAGCAGCCCTCTCCCAGCCCTGCAGCAGGACTGTGCCTCAGCTTCCCAGGGGGCTGAAGAGGAGCCTGTAGTGAAGCACCAACCAAAAGGGGCTTTTCCCTTAGCTATCAAAATGATGTGGAACATTTCGGTAAGGAGTCAGCACTGAATCCCCCGTGTGTGTTGCTGGGGAATTCTGGCTGCAGTGTTTAATACTGAAGTGTTGAAAGCGCTAATTATGGAGTGCAGGATGAGTGTGTCACAACAAAGCTGTTGGTAGGTGACACTGTCGGGTGTTAGTGAAGAGTCCCAGAGTGAGGTAATCAGCATTCATCATCCTCTGGAATCGGCATTGAGAGCTGCTGCTGGAGCTGGGTATGGAGGTGATGTTTTGGGAAGAAGAGGTTTTCTGAGGCTGGCTCTATTGGAAAGGTTTAAGAAGGGGAAAGCCACTGCTGCCAGTGATTTAGGAATTGGTGTCCTGTCAGTGTCAGGACAGAGGTGAGCTTTCTTCCTGAGGAGTCAGTGGTCTCAGGGAGCACAGTAACCTGCCTGCTGTGTCCCCTTGCCGCGAGTGACCGTCCAAGATCTGCTCCAGCGTTTCCCAGCCTGGGTGATTGGAGGTCCAGTTCCTCAATGTGGCTCTTCCATGTTTAAAAAAATCCATGTGGCTTTCCCCATTGATGCGACCAGTGAATATTTCAAGAGAATCTTCCAAAATGCCACCATCTGGAATCCCTTGGTCTCCAGCTGTACCCTGGCATTTTGCTGTAGGCTCTTCCACTTGGGTTTGGAAGTTAAAAGTGAGTGCTAAGGTGTAGTTTGGATTGCTGACAGTCAAGGGTGCATTTGAAGTGACAAACAGTTTTCTTTCTGCAAATAAAGGCCTTGTGGCCTCCCTTAGTGAACTCTTTAAGTAGTTAATTGCCTTCCTTGATTTTCAAGGGAGGGAGGTCCTGGAATCTGGTCTCAGTCACCCCAGCTCCAGATGTGGTGCCAGCCTCAGGATTATCTGCTTTCAGCTTGCATTGGGGCTGGGTGATTTTGGAGCTGAAACCAGCATGGGGTGTGATTGTTGTTGCAGGCTGGTTCCTCGAGTGAAGCCATCCTCGATGCCATGGGCCGAGAGCTCGTCCCAGCCACAGGCCTTGCCTTGTCCGGGGAATATGGAGCTGTCTCTGGCCGCAGGTATGGAGGTGGCAAGGTGCTGATTTATCCCTTGATTAATTTTGCAGCAATTTGTACTGTTAGGAAGGTGGACAGGGCTTTCTAGAGTAGCTGCTGAAGGCAGGTAACCCTGGGGATTGTTAAGTTTGTTGGCATGCAGGGAATTGCATTGCTAAAGTATGTGGTCCAGAGGGGGTTGGAAGGGTGCACCAAGAATTTGGGAGCATTTGGGGTCACACCAGGGTCTGGTGGGTGGCTGTGGCTGTGTCTTAGCTTCCCTGTGTTGAAATGTGTTGGCATTTGCTGAGGTAAAGGCTGGAGGAGCCACTGGTTAAACACCATTTAAATTTGTATTGTGATGCTTTTTAATCGGTAACAGTTTGAGTGTATTAAACATTAAATTATTTCACTGTAACACAATTTGACTCTGAGGTTTGAGAACTGGTTTGATGTAAAATGGGTGCTGGACAGGGAGGTTGAAACTGTTTTAGTGCAGGAAAACTGGTGAGAAGGAAAATGGAAATTACTTAGTTCGTACTCTTTGACCTGAGTGGGAAATGAGCAAACGGCATGAAGGTGGAAAATCTCATGGAAACTTCTAAATTACCTCAAGTTAGCTGTCTTTTTGTTCAGAAATGCATTTTTTTTTTCCATTTGAAACAATGGAGTCCACAGCCCAGATTGTCTGATTTAAATTTCAAATCCCTCCCGGCTGCCAATACAAATGAATAATGAATGCTGTGCCCATGGCTGGCTGGGAATGCAGTAGAGCAGCCAAAGGGATATTTGACATTCAGGGGATGAGAGATCTGTGTTGCAGACAAATAGGTAACCTGCTTTTCAGGGTAGGGAGAGCTTCCTGCCTATGCCATAAAATAGAGGGTCTAAATTGATACTCCCAGTGTGAAGTTGACCTTTATTATGTCTAACAAAGTAATTGCGTTTGGATGTTATTCTCTAGAGCTGCTGTAGCTCTTTTTGAATGGAGAAGCAGCCTGTGCCTGCTTCTGCCTTTGTTAGCAGCATAGAAGGATTAGTGGGGCTTGAGTAAAATGAAGGCTGCGTGTTATGTGTGAGGGTTTTTATCAAAGCTCTGTTTGTAGTGCAGGTAAAGCACCTTATTTCCTGTTTGGCCATTGTGAATAGGGAAATCCAGTTACAGAAGAGCCCCTGTGACGCCTTGGTTGGCTCAGTTTGCTCCAGGAGGCACCAGGGTGGATTCTGAGCTCTGGAGAAGGTGCTGGGAGATGCCTGTTGCTGCAGTGGGTCTGTACAGGCTGTGGGTGCTCTGCATCCACCTGGGAAGTGCTGGGCTGAGATGCTGGTTGGGAAATGGGCCATGAAACTGCTGCCCATGCTCTTGTTCAGTGAATGGGTTCCAGGATGTGAGTGTCTGACTATTTGCTTAATGTGCAGTCCTGTAATCTACCCTATGCAGTTTTAATCTCCCTCTGATGAGGCTTCCAGTGCAGAAAAAACGTGTTTGCTCTCTGCTGGGGAACCCTTTGGTGTGTAGGACAGGTTATAATAATGAAAAGTAGTTCCAGCAATAACAGCAACATGCCTGGGATCCATCAGAACCATCTGAGGGATTGGTGCAATCTGTGGTGTCTTTCCTCTGCACAGAAAACCTGTCCTTGGGAGGAAGAAGCTGCAACCTCATCCGAATATAATCCAGGTGATCCGAGCGTTCACGTCCTCTGTCCCTTTGCTGCCTGGAGCCTTTGCTGACTATCCTGACGTCCTTCCATTGAGCCTGAACCCCAGAGGGATCGGTCACAGCCGCACGCTCTTCTTGGTGATGAAGAAGTAGGTGGAGAGAAGCTGGTTAATGTGACTTGGGCACTCTGTCCCTGCAAAGCTTGGGTCTGGGCTGCTGCCAAAGAGCAGAGTATGCTCTTGGAAACGCCTCCCAGGACCTGTTCCAAGTCCTTGAGGTTCTGACTGTGCTTCCACAATGAAGACAAACCGTTCTTTTTAATAATTACCCCAAATTAAAGTGAGAAATGTGGAGTTTGTCCCCATTTGTCTGCCCTTCTAAGCCTGAACATCACCCCTAGTCTGAGCACACTGCTAGAGATGGAGTAGAATCAGTAATGAGATGAGCCAACACTGAGGTTGAACTGCCAGTGATAAGCCTCCAGGATGCTAATTCCCTTTTTTCCCTTGTTCTGCCTAGCTATCCCTTCACGCTGCGCCAGTATCTGCAGGAGAACACTCCGGATGTTCGCCTCTCCACGGTGATGATTCTACAGCTCTTGGAAGGCGTGGACCACCTTGTTCGACATGGAATAGCACACAGAGACCTCAAGTCTGACAACATCCTGGTTGAATTTGATTCTGGTACGTAGATCCCTGAGGATAAATGTCAGTTAATTCACAGAAGCGATTTGGTCACATTGGTATTCAGGGAAGTCTCACCCAGCTGCGTGTTTGGGAAAAGAAGCATCAAACCTTTTGAATAATCTCAGGTTTAGTTTTTAGCTTAGTATTTGCTGTGAGTGCAGCAAGTCATCGATCCTGTCTGTGCCTGAGGTTTTGGATCATTAACATGGACATAGTGTATTGCTGAGATGATGGATTGCATGAGCACAGCCAACATTGGCTGGAGCATCCGGGAACATCACGTTTGGGATGCTGCAGGAGCCTTTGCTTCAGGCTCTTGGTTCTGTCATGTTTCCCAAGCTAAAGAGTACAGGGAGCCTCTTAAAATCCCACCCCATGGCCAGGTTAATGGTGCTGCACCCTGGGATGATGAAACATGTGTTGGGAGGGAAGGGATGCAGAATTTTCATCAACATGTTCTCCTGTCAGCCTCTAACAGCAGTTTTAATTACCTGAGCTCTTTTTTGATGTGATTGAGATTCAAATTGGCAGGAGCAATAGGAGGCAGGCAGGTCTGTGTGATTAGGAGGGGAAGAATTTGTTTGAAGAGTATCAGGGAGAGAGACAGAGACCACTGGAATCCACCCTGCCTTCCTGGAGACTGGCCCAAGAGGTGACAGAGGATTCTATGTTCCCCATGGCCTGGGTTGGAAGGGACCTTAAAGCTCTTCTCATTCCAACCCGCTGCCATGGACAGAGACACCTCTCACTAGAACAGGTTACTCTTCTGAATGTCTTCACCCACAGTCTTGATGAGGAGATCGAATGTCCCCTCAGTCAGTTTGCAGAGGACACCAAGCTGGGTGTTGATGTGATGTGGTATTTGGTGCTGCCAGGTTCTCCCAAACTGAACCCTAACTCTGGCAGCTCTGTGTTGTTCACAGCTGGCTGCCCCTGGCTGGTCATCGCTGACTTTGGCTGCTGTTTGGCAGATGAAAACATTGGCCTGAGGTTGCCCTTCACCAGCTCCTATGTGGATCGGGGTGGCAATGGCTGCCTTATGGCACCTGAGGTAAATCCCTCTGGAGCAGTGCTTTGTTGTGCTGGTTTTCTGCTTGTCCTGCTGTTGGGGCTAAAAGTTTTGGTGGCATAGAAGGTTTGTGTCCTACGTTGAGTTAGGCTTGGTGAACATCTGTGCTGAACTATGTCAAATAGACACCTTGAGCTCTACCAGGTGAAATGTAATGAGTTGGTGTTAAGAGGCAGAATCAGTCTCCCCTCCCCCAAATTTACTCTTCAGTCTTTATTCAGGCCCCTTTCCATGTAACTATTAAGAATTTTATGCAGCAGTCCCTGTGTTGCAACAGTAGCTTTTGGCTGAAGTTCAAGACGGTTGTGAAATTATTTACAGTCCCTTTTTATTTCTTTGATGATAAGAAATAATAAAAGCCAAGACACCCTTAACTGTCTGCTGGACCTGGAGCACCTTGCCGTGGTGTTGGTTGTTCATCTGCAGGTCTCCTGTCTCCATAATTCCAGCAGGAGATAGCCCTTGGAACTCTGGGAATGCTGGTCAGGGGCAAGGGCTAAAGCCTCAGTGCAATGTTCAGACTCCTCCCAGCATCCCAGTGGGCTGAGCAGTGCCAGAGGCTTAGAGCATGCCAATAGGGAATATTTACAGCACAGATTCAGGTGCAACCCACCTTTGGGTTCAGTGTCTAAGTTTATTACAGGGAAAATGCAGGTCTGGGCATTAAAAATCAAATTTCAGCACAGAGGCTGCACTCGAGCTGTTTGTTTGAGTAGCCCCTTCTCTGGCAGGTGATCACAGCGTCGCCTGGCCCAGGCATGGTGATCAACTACAGTAAAGCCGATGCTTGGGCTGTTGGAGCGATCGCCTATGAAATCCTGGGCCTGGCCAATCCCTTCTATGGCTACGGGGACTCCACTCTGGAAAGCAGAAGTTACCAGGAGGACCAGCTGCCAAGCCTGCCCAACCATGTGCCCCGTGAGGTGAAGCAGGTGATAAAGATGCTGCTTCAGAGAGATCCCAACAAGGTAAGAAGCTGTCGCTTTCAAGATATCCTCTTTGGGCGTATCCATGGAGGATTGTTTCACCTTGGAGGGCTGTGACTGCAGGGGTCAGTCCAGATTTCACTGCAGGATCAAAGGACAACATAAGGATCAAAGCCAAAAAAGAGTCTTTGCTGAGTGGTGCTGAATTGTTTCAGATGCTTGTGTCAGGATCAGACCTCACACTGGAGGGTTCCACACAACATTATGTTTATTTAGTAGTAGTCTCAAAGAGCTTTCTGATTCACAGGGTGTTGCCTTAGGGGGGGCCCAGGGAGTTTTGGAGGTGCCAATGCTCCGTGCTGGTGATGTGGCCGAGTGCAGCAGGATCAGCTAATCTCCCCTCCCTTTCCCTCCCCTTCCTCTTGCAGAGGTTGTCTGCGAGAGTGGCTGCGAACGTGCTGCACCTGAGCCTCTGGGGTGACAGTGTTGTAGCATCCAGGACCCTGAAACCTGACCAGATGATCGCCTGGCTGCTCTGCCAGTCTGCAGCCACCCTGCTCACCAACAGGCTGGCAGAGAAGAGCCAGGTAGAAACCAAAATGAAGATGTGCTTCTTGGCAAACCTCGAGTTTGAAGACCTCTGGGCAGCAATATTCCTGTTGCTGGCATGGAGAAGCCACTCTGGGTGAAGGAACCACCTGGAACACGAGCATCCCACATAAATGGCACTTTCTAAAGGCACATAGGAACCTGTCCTTTCTGTCTATCTGGAGTCCTGTAGTGCTTTAGGGAACAAGCTGCAGGCCTGTGTTTAGGAGCTTGAGTTTCTCTCTAGCAAGTGTTAACCATGCTGCTTTTCTGTCCCTGCTAGAGGAGATGCCCTTGCTTCCTTACCCTCTGGGGGGGCGGGAGTGTGGACCTTGCAGGTGTCCAGAGGTACGTGGTTGGTTTTGCTCCCGTTTGGGAATTAATTGACTTGCAAGTTGTGTGTTGAGTGAAGCAGATTCCTTTCAGAGGGGTGACTGGGAGGAGGCACTGGCTGCATTTTACAGAGAAACAATTTCAACAACACACAGAAATCCAAGCTGACAAAGGAAACTGCAGTCTCTGTTCTTGGGGTAACCAGGTTGGTTTGAAACTCATTTTCTTCTGAGCTGTGAAATGACGGCCTGAAAACTTCCTGATGAGGTGCTGCCTGGTAACGTGAGCGTCAGCAGCACTGAAAACCTCGCATTGTACGCAGGATAGTGGAAGCACATCATCCTCAAATCCCGCTTATCGTTGTTCTTAACTGTTGTAGCTCTGTGGTGGTGGCTGCCCCAGGGTCCAAGGCTGAGTCAGACTCTCCAGTTAGGGATAATGCTCCAAACAAAGTGAGGCTGGGCAGCAGCCCCTGCTTAAAGAGCTTAGTGTGATGCTCTGCTCTTTTACCTGCCTGTGTTTCCTTCAATGAAATAATATCCTTTAGTGGGGAGGATGGAGACATCAGTCTTTAAACAACAGCCATGTTTATGAAACAGCATTCAATTTCATGGCTATAATTGTGTTTAGAGGAACTTGGGGAGAAAGTTATGTATGCTTGTTGCACAATAAATTAAAGATTTAATGTGGCTGTGGCTGTGTGGGTTCTCTCAATCCAATTTGGGCTGTGGAGCGTTGGTTCCGGGGTGTCTTAAATGGGAATTCAGCTCTTTCCAGTGGAACACCGTGTTCCACAGTTACTACTTCAAGGGGAATGTCCCAAAGAGGAACAGACCCTGCCATGGGGGGATGTGTTTTGTACTCTGCTGCATTGTAAATCACTGTCTGCTCCTGCAGTTTCCAGGTGGATGACAGTGGCTGATACTCCTAATCATCACAGGGTAACCTGCACTCAGGGTTCTACACATTGTTCCAGTGCAGCAGAGTGCAGAGCCTGGGGAATTGGGGGAAATGAGCTCTTGGGGGAGAAAGCTGTAAAAAAAGACCTTTGTAACATTGATCTGACCCAACCAAAGTGTCTGCTGCTGTTTCTTACATTACTGAGCTCTTGCAGTATGTTTCTGCTGCCTTTGCTTTGTGTGTGCCTGGGTCTGGTAGTGAGTCCCATGCCCTGGACACTGTGGAGCCTTTTGAGGAGTAAATGCTGTTGCTGTGTGGTGGATCTCTACCCTAAGCCCTCTTTCTGCCATGGACATCATCCCCGTGCCTTTCCCTCTCTCTCCCAGGTCCAGTCTCTATACAAGTAGGGAGCAGAATTACAGGCTGGAGCCATCCAGTATCAAGTGTGTTTGTATTTGCCCCACCAGGGTTTTATCTGCACTGATGAACTCCACTCATTGGAAACTTGCTTTCCCTGGAAACCGTTTCAATTCTGTCCTCAAAAATGGCCTAAAATGCTTGTCCTGCAGCTTGTCCCTCAGGTCCTTAAATCCCTGTTAATGCTTCCCCTGTTGCTTGCATTTTGTCCCCCACTGTGGTTCTGCTGAGATCAGACTTCCCTTTTGTTTTCTTTCCCTTCTGCCTTCCGCTAACGAGACATTTTTATGATTTTTCAGCATTCTGGGTGCTTTTGTGGAGTGCAGGTTAAAAGTACAAGCTGTTAATGCAACAAATGTTACTGTGCTGTCTGTCTGTAAATGCCCAAGGGGAGCAAACTGGGACATCTCCCATCATGTCCCTCCCACCCTGTCCCACTAATCCCTGCACAGGCTCTTGCCCCTCACTGCTGTGTTTGTTCCCAGTGTTTGCCAGGACTATGCCATTGGGAAAGGGGGTGGCTGGGAGGTGAGTGTGGAGGCTGGGCTGGATTTCTGCTCTCCCCCGGGCACTGGAGTGTCCAGTGCACTTTGATCCCTGGAGGGAGACTTGGCAGAGGCAGCTGGCACTCTGCCCAAACTGGGAACGGGCTCCACAGCACACCTCGCTGCATTCCCAGTGAGAGGGAGGGTGGGAGTGTGTGGGTCAGGATGAGGCCTCTGCTCTGGGCTGCCTGCAGCCAGCTGCTGCCCCGGGGAGCTGGGCTCTGCGCTCCCAAGCCAGCTGTGACCACTGTGGTGACCGCATCACACCACAGCCTGCGGCCTCCGGCCCTTCTGGCCGCCTCCAGCTCCCCAGCCAGTGCATCTGCAGGGTTTCTCCAGCCCCTGGTCCCAGGGAGCAGAGCCCCCAGCTGCTGGAGCTCGCAGTTCAACGTGCCCCCCAGTGCCCTGCTCGTGGCCCGGCCTGTGGGGGTCTGCTCCATGATGAGGCTTCCCGTGCAGGCGTCCGCGGAGGGACTGGACGTGGCGTTTGTCGGTGTCCCGCTGGACACAGGCACGTCCAACCGGCCAGGAGCCAGGTAAGGGGCAGCCAGGGAAGCTTATGCTTCCCTCTGGCCATCGGGCACGGCTCTCCTGTGGTGGGAGGGGTGCTGGGAACAATGCCTGGTGGCATTTCCCAGCCGTGTCGTCGCCCAGGTTTGGCCCGCGTCAGATCCGCGCCGAGTCGGCCATGGTGAGGAGGTACAACGGCAGCACCGGGGCGGCGCCCTTCGACTCCCTGCGGGTGGCCGACATCGGGGACGTGAACGTGAACCTCTACAGCCTGCCCGACAGCTGCCGCCTCATCCGGGAGGCCTACCAGGAGATCGTGGCCTCCGGCTGTGTGCCCCTCACCTTGGGTAAGGAGCCCGTGTCTCCCTGTCCTGCCACTGCGTCCTGGCTCCGTCAAACTCCCTCTGCTTCTCCTGTCGTGCAATCCAGGCATGGCAGAAGGCAAGTGATGAATCTGTTCCCTGCCTGGGCTGTTGTGCTCTATCATGTGTAAATTCACAGGCTCTCCACTGAACAGAATGTTCTTTGATGCCTCTTCCTTTGGGTCAAAAATCAGGAGGATGCGTCCGTCTGCAAATAAAACCAGAGACGCGTTTTTGGTGTCCTGTTGAGCAGGACCCAAAGCAAGAGCAGGTTTTGTCCCTTGTGTCCCTCCAGCTGAGTGAGCACCAGGCTTTGCACAAGGCCCGATTTGGATGCACGTTAAAGTTTGCAGCTGTTAGTGCTTGGCATCGCTGAAGGCAATGAGTATGTGGAGTAACGAGGGGCAAGTCACCAGTTCCAGTGTCCCCAGAAGCTGATCAAATGCCTATTTATATGCCCAATCAAGGGTTCTGCTCCACAGGCTGTCCCTGCTGGCAGTCCTGCATATCTGGTCCTCCCTAGAAGGAAGACCAGGAGAAGAGAAGACCCAGGAGAGGAAGCAACCTGCACATGGGAGTGTTTTCCTTTGGCAATGAAACCCTGCATAAATAGCTGCAGGATAAATGCAAAGAGGGAAAAAATTACTTGGGAACAAAAGTAATGAGCGCTGAGCAGCTCCTGTAGTGTATTCCCCCTCTTCCCTGTGTCTTCTTGCAGGTGGAGATCACACCATAACATACCCAATCCTGCAGGCGCTGGCAGCAAAGTAAGTTCCCAATCTGGAGATGGAGAGAAAGGACCCGGGAAAGAGCCTCAGCAAGGCTCCTGGTTTGCTGTCCCTGCTGTTGGCAGCGCCACCATGCACGGGACAGGACTAGCGTGGCCACCCTGTCTCGACCAGGCACGGTCCCGTGGGACTGGTGCACGTGGATGCTCACACCGACACCGGAGACACGGCTCTGGGGGAGAGGATCTACCACGGGAGCCCGTTCCGGCGCTGTGTGGAGGAAGGGCTGCTGGACTGCGGCCGCGTGGTACAGATCGGCATCCGAGGCTCCTCCTATGACCCCGATCCCCACAAGTACTGCCGGGAACAGGTAAGCTGATCCGCACACAGAGCTGTGTGCTTCCCCTGCCATAAATACCGCGTCAGTGACATTTACTTGGCTTTAGAAGGGGAATAAATGCAATTTTTTGCCACTTGTTCCATGCCAGCAGCTTGTCTGCAGGACAAGCACTCCTGGCTGAGTGTCAGCTGAGTGGAGAGTTAGAAGGTGTGCGTGGGGAGTGGAAGGTGTTTCCAGGTGCACTTCTGCAGCTTCGCCCTGGAATGTTCCCGGTAGATATTCCCCAGCAGGGCAGGAGATGCTCCTCATCTCCCCCCTTTCCCTAAGCAGGTGCCTGTGTGTCTGTGCTCCCACAGGGTTTCCGAGTGGTCCCAGCTGAGGAGTGCTGGATGAAGTCCCTGGAGCCGCTGATGAGGGAGGTGAGGGCGCAGATGGGGGACAAGCCAGTGTACATCAGCTTCGATATCGATGGGCTGGACCCCGCCTACGCCCCGGGCACCGGCACCCCGGAGATAGCCGGGCTCACACCTGTGCAGGTGAGGGCACACTCTGCCCTGCTCAGGGAGAAAGGGCTCTTCTTTTCTCTTTAAAGGAGATTGTTTCAGCAGCACAGCAAAGTGGAAGTTTAGGGAGGCCAGGAAGTGTTTCCTCATGGTGATAAGGAAGGAAAATGTGGAACTGGTATGATTTGGTCTGTAGAGGTTGGGTTTCCTTACTGGAATATGGGGAAAGCAGAGCCTGGACCGGTCTGCTAGTTCAGGTGTGTTTCTTGATCCCAAATCCATTTTTTTCCCTAGGCTTTGGAGATTATTCGTGGCTGCAAAGGTCTGAACATAGTGGGGTGTGACCTTGTGGAAGTCGCACCAATGTATGATGCCTCTGGTGAGTCTGAAGATGCCTGAGGGCAAGACAAGTGCCTGACACAGGTGGCTGTGGGTGAAAGCTGTTGGATATACACAGATTTCCTTTTTTTGTCTTGTTTTTTTAGGCAATACAGCCCTCCTGGGGGCAAACCTACTGTTTGAGATGCTGTGTGTCCTCCCAGGAGTGAAGACACTGTGAGGGCAGTTCCCACCTGCCCTGGGGCAATGCCTCTCCATGTCCTCAGCCAGGCTTTCCATGTCCCCTTCCCTTCAGGCAGCTGCAGCCAGCATGGGCTTTGCAGCATGAAATAAATGCCATTTACCACTAGAAAAGGTACTTTTTAGCTGGGAAACTGTAGGGAACAGGCTAGACACCCCATTTAACTGGGGTTTGGAACTTTGGAGCTGGCCTGGGAAAGGCATAGATGAGGCTAATGCCATTTTGCTGCTGGAATGATTCACCTAGCTCACAGGGCTCCTGGAAAAGCTGTCACTGCTAAAAGGTTTGTCCCATTAGGATGTTGCAGCAGGACAATGAATGCAAAGAAGAGAGGACATGAAGGGGACCTGAGACTCTTGCTGAGGGTGGGGAAATATTTGACTACATTGCCTGCTGGTGGAATAACCAGGAGTTTCCCATGGCAGGAGCAGTTTAACTCTCCTGAAATTTCTGAGAGGACATGGAGGTGAGGTTAGTTTGTACATGGAGACACAGAGCCACCTCATCACACATTAAAATAGTTTATTTTGGTTGCGAAACTGTAATTGTCTTAAAACAAAATGACATCAGTGCCTGTTCACAAATACAAAAACAAAACAAAACCCCCCAAAAATAAAAAAGACAAGTTTGCCAAATAAGTTAATTCCCCCCCTCCCAGTATCAAAAGTGCAAAATAGGTACCTAGTTCTCAGTCCTACTTGTCAGGCTGCGCTCGTGTCCTGGCTCCTGGTTGCTGTGGGTGAAGGGCAGAGACAGGGACTGGGAGGAGTTTGGGAACAGTCTCCACTCTGGGGCCTGTATCCCTTTGCCTCAGCTCTGAGCACTGTGCCATCGCTCAGATCTCACTAGGAAAGTGCACTAAGACCCAATCTCCTCAATCTTTGGATTACAAATCACCACGTGTGGAACAGAACCACAAGTGTTCAGAAAATGATGGGGTGATGGCTCATGCTGCTGGGAGAGGGGAGATCCTGGGATAAGCAGCTCTGACCGTGGTCTCAGGACAGCAAACACCCGGAGTGCCACGCTGGCACTGCAGCAAACTAAACCAGGGGGCAGAGCAGCTTGGCTTTTGCTTCAAATCAGGCAAAAGCTTCCATAAAAATCCAAGAGCTGTGCTCCTGTCCAGCCCCAGCCAGCACAGGTGGACTGATGCAAGCACTCCCTCAGCTGAACCCTGGCTGAAAGGGGAGGTTACCTGTGCTAAAAAGAAAATAAACCCAAGGATTCTGGCAGCATGCACCACACACAATGGATGTGAAGGTCATAAAGCCTTCTCCCCTTCCTCAGGTTTGGGCTGAATTCCCTCGCTGTAGCATAACTAGGCACTTTTTTCATGAGTTGAGGGTTTTCTCCTTGTTTCTGATCAGCTGAAGAAACAGCAGAGAGCCAGAGAGCATTCTTCTGCTACTGCCAAATGTTTAAGATGTTATGTGGAGCCTTCTGCTGGGCTGAAAACTATTCCAACCACATCCTGCATGGCAAGCTGTGGGAAAAGTGCAGGAGTGCTGCAGGAGTGCTGCAGTGATTGCTCCAGCCAGATTGAAATGAAGTCTAGAAGCATCAGGCTGGTGTTTCACTCCCTCTCTGCTCTCTGTCAGTGCTGCCTGTGCACCTTCACAGGAGCTTCACAGGAGCTCCTGGGCAGGGAGAAGTCCTCACCTTCCTTCCTTCCTTTCCTCTACTTTAGTGCCTCATTCCGTGGCCCAGAGTGCACTGGGCTGGAATAACTAACCTCATGTAGGGATCGTTTGTAGCATCGCAGCCTTTATTTGAAGCACGTTGTACAGGGGATCTGAGGTACCTGTGGGGGTTGGAGCAGGCCAGTCTGCTCCCAGGATGGGGAAATTCCATGAGGCAAGGCCTTGGGAGCAATTAGGGCATGTGGGGAGTGCAATGAGTGGAGCATTCCCGGCTTCTGTGCAGGATCAGCAGCTAGCTCAGGGGTTGGCAGTTATTCCTACTGACTGGCTGCTCTGCTAAGATGGTAACTAAGGTGGCAAGGGCTGAGTCTGGAATTAACACCATGTGTTCACTGAGTGCTCTGTGTTCCAAGCCCTGTGGCCCCCATCCCTGTCCTTTGGCAGTGCTGGAGCCCAACGGTGCCACAGGGCTCCAGATCCACGGAAGGAGGAGGCCTGGGTGCCAGTGTCAACCCCGAAGCAGTGAAAAGGGAGAACAAACCTCACAGGATTTCAGTCCTTGCCACAAAGAGAAGCCCTGCTGCCTCGCTTGGTCACTCGAGGAGTGTTAAGCAGCCACGAGGCTGCTGCTTGTCCTCTCTCTGCCTTATCCAGGGGCACCCTTTCCCTGTGATGCTGGAAGCAGCTGTTGGGGCACTGCTACAGAAAAGCAATGTCCAAACCCAGGGCTGTGCAGCTGCTCTAACCACACACACCCCCAACGCTTCCAAAAGATGAAAGAAGTACCCAAGCAAACAAACACAAAGCCACGGGAGCAGCCTGAGTGTGCAGAAATGGAGGTTTGGGGTAAGAAGGAAATGGGTGAGAGGCTGAAACCCAACATCTCAACCCCCAACTAAACCAAAGGAGCTTCACACACACGCAACAGTCTGATGATACAGCACTTCTGGGGCAACATTTAAAGAATATAATCGTTGAAGGATGAGGTTCCTTGATACAAAGGAAGGTTGGTTTGTACTACAGCTGGAAAGGTGTTTGCAAGGAGCCCAGGTGACTCCCTGGCAGCTACGTAGAGTTTTTTACACATCTACTGGCTCATAGCAGCTCACGCCTACAATCTGAGGACGCAGGTAAAGTTATGGCTCTAGGATACATCGTCTAAAATCGACAGAAGCAGAAAAGGCATCTGAAAAATCAATGTGACATTTAAATGACTCAACACTTTGACAGTATTTTATGGCCGTGCCCTTTCCCTCCCTGTTATGGTTCAGCCAGTGAAGCTGCAGGTGGAACCATGACACGAGGAGCATGAAACATGCAGATTGCCCACGAGCCCGCACCACGGGGGGGTCCCAGCTAAGGTTTGCTACAAGGGAGATGCTCCTAACCGGATTCTGCATCACTTACCATGGGGAAAGCCGAGAGTACAACTGCCTTTCAGAAGGGCAGGGCCTGGAGGGTCTGCAGGGTCTTGCCAGAGTTACACCATGCACCATGGGCTAAGCACACGGGGACGGGGAGGGAGTACCGTGACCCGGCCTGCGTCACCGCCTGCAGCTGGTCCGGACCCAGGGAAGTCACGGATTTCTTCAACCGAGGTAAAACAAGAGGTGGGATGGGGGCGACTCGGGAAGCAGACGTGGCAGGACAAGAAGGGCAAAACAGACTTCTTGGCTCTTCGGTTGTACAGCGTCCAAACGCACGGCGGGGCGGTGGAGGGCACGTGGGTGCGCCTGGCTGCGCTCCCGGGCTCCGGACGCGGGAGGTGTGTTCTAGTTGCCGGCCCCAGGCAAGTTCATCTAAAACCTAAGGTCCATTCATCAAGCTTGTTTGAGTATTCCTGGAAAGAGCTGTCCCTTGTCATCTTCATAAAAAGTTTGTCCCCTTAGAATCTCTGTAAAATTCCTCAGTCTAGTGCAGGCCATGAGGGGATATAGAACCTCTGTAAGGAACCCTCTAGAAGGCGTTCCATCCAAAAGGACAATTTGTGTAATTTGTTTTTAATGGATCTAGATCCCGGGCTGCAGGAGGATTTCCCTCTGGCTTCCACATGTTGTAAAGCATCGTAATCCTCGCATGATCCCAGGGTTCCCCCCTCGTCCCCTGATCTGTGAGGCTTAAAGAGGCAGAAGTATTTCTTGTGGCCGTTCAGAGCCAGGACATAGCCCGTGTAGTCACGCTCGAGGAAATGCTTGTCGTACTGGTTTGGGATGGGGGCCGCATCCTGCGCAAACTCCAGCAGATACTCCAGCCACTCTCGGTGCTTATCCAGGCTGAGGAAGGAGAAGTGAAGAGAGCTGCTCCTGGGGGAAGAGCAGAGAAGATACTGGAATTAGCACGTGTGCTGGGTCTGGCTGGATTCCTACTGGACAGGTAAGGAATTGTTAACAAGGGCAGGGCTGTGTTGCCACAGCTCCTTTTTCAGCTCAGTGTATGCAGCACTGTCGTGCTTTCTATTTGTCAAAACATGGGTGCAGTCAAAGCGGCACCAGCACCTGACCCCTCTGGCCACCACCACCAAGTCTGGCTGGGAACAGCCTCTTGCTTTTTGGTGGCTCATTGCCACTGATGAGGGGAGGTTGCTTCGATCACCAGAAGTGTTCACTCCTGGCAGTGGAGCCACCCACGCTCCTCATGTGTCACCAGAGCAGCACCACACAAGTGGTTAACATAGCAACAGAAGCCTGGGAGAGGGCCCAGCCTACCCTGTGAACATGTAGACTTCCAGGGCGAACTTCTGGAGCAGGGGGGTTTTGGTGGAGTTGGACAGGATCAAGACGACGTTCATGTGCCCTGGCCTCAGGCGCACCAAGTTACTGGTGTAGTTGATGTCCGTTAGCTCAGTCACCTCAACAAAGCTCTTTTTGGGAATCCTGCTGCAACAAAAAGACTGAGTGAAAGGGGGGCAAAGGACTGGGAGCAACTGAGGATGGAGAAACTGAGTGCATTTGCCAGCCAGCTCAGTTATGCTGAGCCATGCCTGCGCCCTGTAGCAAAAGCCAATGTAACTGGTGCAATAGCTTGGTTTGCACCTCTCTGAATGAGTGGGTCAGACCTTTACCTATCCCCTGAGGACGCTGTCTTGGGCAAACTTGGCGGGAATTGTTTAATAAACAGATTAGTGTCCCCCTGTCCTTGCTGGCTGGGTCCTGGCTGCGCACTGGTCCTCCTTCCTTGCTGTGCCTGCACAACAACTGCACTATGTGCAACTTCAGCACTTCTCTGCTCTTCACTAACCCTCCCTGCACAGGTGCTCCCTGAGCAATGCTTCTGCAGAAAACATTCTGGAAAACCTAGACAGGGAACCTGTTACTCTCTTTGCTGAAGCTCGCGTCGTTCTTCTCCATCTTTGTGGCTGTTTCTTCTTTCCCCGAGGATGGAGCGTCCCTTGTGTCACTCGAATCACTGCAGAGGAAGGTGATTTTGTGTGTTTAAGGCCTTGGGGTTGGACTGAAGAGCTATCCCTGAAGGCATTTTGGTGCACACTCACCTGAAAGCCTGAACAATAACGGTGCCAAAGAGAATGAACAGCGCAGAGAAGAGCAAGGACAGGAGTGGCATCATTTCTCGCCTGAGGGAAGATGTGCAAGCAGCAGTCAGGTCTGTGAGTTCACATCTTCTGCCTCAATTTCAGTTCCTGCCTATGTCAGATAACACTGTGTGCCTTCCCCAGAAACTCATCTTGTTTCTTGGGTCTTAAAGGCCATCATGGTTTTGAGTGCTGTCCTGCTCCCACCCAAAAGGATGCTAAAATTGGATGTTTTAAAATAAGGTGACAAGGAAGCAGTGAATACCAACAATGGATGCCCAATCCGTACCAGTTACTGTGAAACAAACTGTCCCACCAGTCTGAGATGTAGTCCACTATGGAGTAGAACCATCGGATAAGGAACATCTGTTTGAAAAGAATGAAAAGCAAAAAACGAAATGACAAAACTGCTATAAAGAGCCCCAACAGGTTCACAGCGTGCCATGAGATTCCTTCTGTAAGCAAGAACTCTTCTAAGAGTTTTGCCTTATTATTTTAAAATATAAATAATGCCTCTGAACAACCATAATGGGATTGTCCACAAAGGTAACAGATGTTAGGCATCTGGAAATGGTGTGCACTTACAGGAGCGAGCTCATCATTCAGGTCTGCCACAACAGTCTCTGATGACAGAAGGCCGGGGTCTGTCCTCAGCTGGTCCAGGAGATCCAGGAGGATGAAGTTGTCCTCTTTGCTGCCTTGCCAGGCCTCCTCCAAGGCTTTATAGGCGATCTTCCCTGCATTATTGCGTCTCTCCAGAATGACCACCTGGATGAGCCAAGAGCAGGGCACACGTCAGAGAGGAAGGGGCTTTTGTTTTCTTCTAGACAGATGATTAATTTCAAACCACTGCCCAAAATCAGGTGTCAGATCAAGGTACAGCATCAATTAAATGACAGGCTAAGAGAAGAAGGGATTAAAAAAATAAAAGGAAACCCTCACAGCTGATCTTCCGTGATACTTCTCCTCATCCATCAGCAAGGCGTCTGCAAATTCCGGCTGCCGATCACTGTAGATGTGCACAAACCTCAGTGTGTCTTTTGTGTTGGCCACAGCAAAAGTCAAAAATGCCTCATAAGCCTCGGCAAACTTCTCTCCTTCCTCGGTAAGCAAGACCACGCAGTGCCTGGGTGACACAACGAGATGTGGGATTAAGAGCCAGTCTGGAGGTGAGAGGGAATGACCAATCCCTTTTCTTGGCAGAACAATCCTGATGAGCCCCAAACCTCTCTGACAGTGTGGATATTGAGCATGATCCAATGCAGTCATTGCTCTTTTCCTGCAGAATCAAACCAAAAGTGACTCTAGGAGCAGCCCCAGAGCCCTGGGAAACAAAACGGGAACACCTCACTTACTTCCGCTGACGGTGAGACTTCTTCACAGGACACAGCTCCTGGAACAGCCTTTGGCTGGTGAGTCTGGCCACCATGAGGAACTTATTCTGGGAAAGGAAGTCATCAATGAGCTGCTTCTTCATTTCTCGTGCCTGGCAAGGACCAAAAGGCAGAAGTTGGAAATGAGCAGGAAGAGGAGGGGAAAGCTGTTGGATGTGCCTGGAGAAGGCTGCCAGCCCTTGCGGTCATCCCTGCAATAACCCAAGATGTTTTGAAGCCCCAAGACTGAGAAGTTACATGTGTCCCCACTCCCCAACAGGTTGGAGTGCCCCAAGCTTCCCTTTTCCTAACTCTCTCCTCCTGCAAAGCCTGATTTTAAGCTGAGAACAAACACTCTTCCTCCAAACTGCACCACTGACCACCCCCTCATCCCCAGCTTGGTCAGAAAAGCTCTGTGCCCATTTTCCCTAGGCTCTTGGAGAGGGCTCTGAGTGATACCTGCACAACGTCAGCGGGCCGGTCGATGTGCTCCTTGAAGATCATCATGGTGGGAGTGTAGACGTTGATGTTGTACTGGCTGGACAACTCCTCGGTGCCTCGGAGTCCGACGTACACGTAGCCAAAGGACAGGTAATCTCGGTAGGCAAAGGCCGTCAGCTGGGCGGGAGGAAATCCCCAGCACGTGTTTATATTACACAGTGAGCATTTTCTCCCCCAAGTGCCTGTGGTGACTTTGGTCCAAGAACACATCCCGCTGTTTGAATGCCATCAGATGTGCTTTGAGAGGTACAAGCCCTTCCTCTCCCTCACTGAACCAAATTTTGCATCCTCTTACGTCACTGTGCCAGGAGCATCCACGGATCCACAGCCTGACATGTTGTAGGGTGGCAGGGGCTTCTTAAGAAATGGGATTTTCAGCAACTCAAATTAGATATGCCACAGACATCTGTCATTCCCAACAAAGGTTGTGCACCTGTGTTGCTGCTACCTCTGAAACACACCTGCACCTTCACACCCGTGAAGGGTAACTGTGTCAGGATGAAGAAACAGACTCCATACAAAGCTGGTCACCTGGCCACATCATTTACAACCTGCACAAATCACCTCGCTCTCCTCGAACCAGTCAGTGGTGTCTGGAGGCATCAGTCCACCTCTGCTCACGGCAGTGGCGTGTTGTAATTTGGAACATTTGGATTTATAAGCAAGTCAACAAGGCAGTGAGAGAAATGACGTTACCTTGTACAACAACGGCACAACTGGCATGTGATCGAAGAGCAGCACGTGGGGCTTGTTGTCTTTCCTCCAGTGGGACAGAAAGCGGATGTAGTTTTTATCTGTAATCTTTAGACAGAAGCAGAATGTCAGTTTAACCTCTGAGCTGTCAGACACCAGCAACGCTCTGCAACGAGGTGTCTGAACAAGGGCTGAGCCTGAAAAGCTGTCCAGGTGTTCCAGGAAGCAGACGGTGGGTTGATCTTTCCAACATATATTCCTGATTAATGAATGAATTAAAACCATCACTCTTGACCTCCCTCAGCCATCTTAGTTATTGCATGCCATTCCAAGTCAATGCCCACATCACTGTTATTCTCCTCTTTGTTGGGACCATATTCTTTATATATACATAAAAATGGGAACCCAAGGGTTAAAAGGCACCTGAGAGTTCCACTGAACCTGCTCTGTTTGAGGTGTGCTACCTCTCAGAAAGGACATAAATGGCTGCAGTTACTGTAGAAGGGGAAATGATCCCTATTTTTGGGGCGAGAAGTCCAATAACTCCAATGCCCAGAAGACAAGTGAAGAGTCCATAGGGGAAGGTGACCACTGGTAAAGATCCCAAGGGAAAATTAAGTGAGGTGAACAAGGCCACAAGCAGAGGCCAGGCAGGTGAGAGTGCTGCGGGGGCTGACCCAGCCACATCATAGGCACAGTGGGCATTTTAGGACTCTGTCAAAAATCACCAGAAGGCTGAAACACAAGAATATTTTATCAGTTAGGAGATTTTACTTATGACTCTGAAAGGGCTCATGCTGCCAGCTCATTTCAAAGGTCTGAAGGAAAACTGGACAAAACAAACGGGACTCCGTGTCAGTGAGTTTTAGCAGACGTGACCTCTGAAGTAGCAAGTGGTCCCTAATTGGGTGGATAAAATGCCAAAAAAGGAGAGAAATGAAATCCAGCAGGTTCTTGTCCTAGGGATAGCTTGGGTAGAGCCCTGGCAGCTGCGGGGTGTCACAGCTGGGGTCAGCTGCAACTAGAAACACTGGTGTGACCATGTAGTAGCAGGATCCTCTTTTCAAGGACTAGTGTTAGAGAGCTGCGGGGTGGGAACGCTTCTGACAGCTCCAGGGTTTGGAGCTTTGTGCCACAGATCAGCTTGGAGCCTGAATTAAACAGATTAACCACCGAAACAGCCAAGGAGACAGGGATCTCCAGGCAGAGAGGCGCAGCAGCATCTGACACCCCTGCTAGAACCTACCTTTTCAACAAGATTCCCTGGCAGAAGGTTCTCCACGAACTGCCGCAGGTTTTCCCGAACAACAGCATTGTGGAAGAAGGTTATTTTCCCATTAATGAGCCCCAGCAGGGTTGGAGTGCTGTGGGCACCCAGATGATGGGCGAGGCGCCGTTCATACCCAGCGTGAACAACGCCAATTCCTGCTCCTGGAAAAGGAGAGCACCGGGTTCACCTGTAAGATCCCCCACAACCCAAAATGCCCAGTGCAAAACTGATGAACTGCTCCTTTGCCCAGCACCCTGCTTTGGAGTTAGGAATGTTTGGGAGAGCATTAGGATAAAACCCTGAGGAAATCCACAGGGTCTAAACTGGGTCACATACACCTGAAGGCAAACCACTGCAGCCTTACCGGGCGAGGGACACACACCCCACCCCAACAACCTCATCCTTACCCAGAGCCTCCAATTCCTGAGCAACTTCCTTCCACACAGGCTCGATGTGGATGCAGCTGAAGCACCAGTCTGAGGTGATTTTAATGAGGTAAGGTTTCTTGAAGCTATCTGGCACGATTTCATTGATGTAGTGGGAAAAGTGGAGCAAATACTTCTCGTCGGAGGTGTCACGCCTCTCGGAATTGAAAGGGAAATGGAAGAAGGACTCATCAAAATAGAAGCCATCGTGGAAGCGGTGGAACTGGCGATGCTGCTGCTGAGAGAAGCCCTGGCTTTCCCCAGCATCTCCGTAGCGATCAAAGTTTGCCCTCTTTTCCTCGTTGGAGAGAATCTGGAAAGCAAATGATGGCAAAATGATTGCCTGAAACCATGAGGGGGAACTGCCCTGACTGTAATCCCTCAGTAAATAACGTAAGGAATGTGCAGGCTTTGCTGCACATCAGACAGATAAATATTTTGGAAAAAGGAAGCATCACATGCTTCTCGGCTCACTGTGGTAAATAAGGGTAAAAAACCCTCAAAGCCCAAAGAATAGGAGCCCCTAAATCCAGACTGCTGTTCCCACTTCTGTCACCAACAGCTCCTTGGGTCTGAACATCCTGTGTTCTGAGCACAAACACTTTTTCTGGAGTGACTTTTGCTGGTGTCTCTTTGAATCTGGAGGGTTCGGAAAGTGCCAAAAGTTTCACTGAGCAGCCAGAAGCCCTGCAGAGAAACTGCATTTTTTAGCAGGGAAATAAGGATTTATTTTGATTTCCATGGGCTTGGCTGCCACACGATTTCAAGAACATGCAAATAACTACTGCTAAGAATAATTTGAGGTGACTAAATCCCTGTGATGATGAACGTTGCTTACATGACCCCAAAATGCTTTTATGTATGTGTGACACAGTCAAGACGCTGCTCAGCCAGGCAGGGCTTGGGGAATACCCACTCCTTCCTTCTTTGAGGCTTTCTAGGCAGAGCAAGGCAGACCTGTAGCAAAGTATTTACAGCAGAAACCCTGCTGGTGACCCCAGTGGCTCTGTCAACAAAGCTGAGCAAATTTTTTGGGTGGGTAATGTCCACCTTCACCGAGCCAAGCACCTTTCCCACACAGAAATACACTAGAAAACCACAAAGCCATGTATGGAAAACTAAGGTCACTTAATGTTAACGATAGCAGGAGTTCACAGGAAGCATGTGTTACCTCATAGGCCTTGCTAATCTGGATGAATTTGTCCTCTGCTCCCGGGTCCTTGTTTTTGTCAGGGTGCCTGTGGGGCAGAACCAGAGGAAAAGGGGTCAGTGGGAGCTGTTGGCCTCTGTTTGGAGGTGAGGAGGACATGGGCAGTGAGGGTGTGCACTCACATCCCTGAAACTGAGATCAGATTTATACCCAGCACATGCTGTCCCTGCCCAAACCCCATCCTAAAATGCAGCACTGGGATGTGGGCCATGTGCCTGTGGACCTGTCCCTCTGTCTGCTCCATCCCCAGCAGCCTGAGCCCAGGACATGGAGCATGTCTTCTTCCTAGCAATGCCTCCCTTGGCTGCTGCCCTACATAACTACCAGGTTGTTCCTTGAATCACCTCCTGCCATGGCCTCAGGGATGTTTCACACAGAACAACATGGGCTCTAAAAGCTGCAGATAAGTCTACTTTATTAATTTTATTTCTATGCCGTAAGCCTGCCCCTCACCACACACCACCTGCATGAAGGGCGTGACATTTGTGCATCCAACACATTTCCCTTCCACAGCACAGGGACTGAACGGCCCTTGGACATCCAGGTATCAAGCTGAGACTTCAACCCTAATGTATTAAAAGTTCCCAGGGAGAAATTTTTCTCCCCACAGCCAGACTCCAAGAGAACTTTTTGCCCCATCACTTGACTCTGGGAGAACTTTTTCCCCTTGTAGCCAGACTCCAGGAGAACTTTTCCCCCCACAGCCAGATTCTGGGAGAACTTTTCTCCCTGTAGCCTGATTCTGGGAGAACTTTTTCCCTTTGTAACCAGACTCTGGAAGAACTTCTTTACTTCAGCCAGACTCTGCGACAATTTTCCCCCCACAGCCACACTCCAGGAGAACTTTTCCCTCCGTAGCCAGATTCCAGGAGAACTTTCCCCCACCCGTAGCCAGACTCCGGGAGAATTTTCCCACCCTAGCCAGACTCTGGGAGAACTTTCCCCCCTGTAGCCTGATTCTGGGAGAACTTTTTCCCCTCATAAGCAGGCTCTGAGCGAACTTCTCCCCCCGCAGCCGGACTGCAGAGGGTTTTACAGCAGTATCGCTGGCATGGAGCATCTCCGTGTGTCAGGCTGACCGCCGGCCTGCGAGGACGCCGGGGCGCTCAGCCTGGCGAGGCGGCTCACGCCACCGCGGGCCGCGGGGCCTGGCGCTGTCACCGAACCGAGGCCGGGATCCGCTCCCGGCGCCGGGCGGCGGGGACGCAAGGGCAGCACGTACCATTCCCGGGCGAGCCGCTTGTAGGCCTTCTTGATGTCGGCCTGGCTGGAGCTCCGGCCGACCCCCAGCACGCGGTACGGGTCGAATTCGCCCGGCGCGGCCGCTCCCAGCGCCGGCAGCAGCAGGAGGAGCAGGAGCCACCCGGCCCGTCCCGGCTCCATGGTCCGGCGGGGCCGCGGGCGGAGGGAGCGGACGTGCCGCCCTCCGACCGAGCGCCGCCGCTTCCGGCGCGCCCGCCCGCCGTCCCCATGGAGACCGAGCTCTTCCGGGAAAGCGGGGCTGCCGGCGGCGGGCTCGGGGGTGCGGCCCTGCGGAGGGGCCGTGGCGGCTCAGAAGCTGTGGCAGTGCCGTGGGGTGGGTTCGGAATGGGGATGGTGGCAGCCGGGAGCGCCAGCCGTGTCCCCGGGGCGTCGGGCCGGGGAGGGGATTGTCCCGCTCTGCTCTGCGCCGGGGCGGCCTCACCTGGGATGTTGAGGGCAGGTGTGGGCACCGCAATATAAGAAAGATACTAAGGTGTTAGAAAGCGTCCAGAGGAGGGCAGTGAAGCGGTGAAGGGCCTTGAAGGGAATCGGAGCGGCTGGGGGCGCTTGGTCTGTTCAGCTGGAGGAGACTGAGGGGAGACTCATCCCAGTTGCAGCTTCCTCTGAGGGGAGGAGGAGACACGGACACTGATCTCTGCTCTGGTGACAGTGACAGGACCGAGGAATGGCTGGAGCTGTGTCAGGACAGGGTTAGATTGGGTGTTAGGAAAAGGTTCTTCCCCCAGAGGGTGGTCGAGCACTGAACAGGCTCCCCAGGGAATGGGCACAGCACGGAGCCTGTCTGAGTTCACGGAGCTCCAGGGGACATGATGTGACTCTTGGGGTGTCCTCTGCAGGACTTGGACTCGATGATCCATGTGGGTCCCTTCCAACTCAGCATGTTCTGTGATTCTGTTTTGGTTTTTTTTGCTAAGTCGTGTTTATCCAAAGTCAAAGACTTCTTTCTTGTCTCGTGCTCTGGCAGTGAGGAGGTTCACAAAGGAAACTGGGAGGGAGCACAGATGGGACAGATGACCTGAACTGGCCAAAGGGATATTCCACACCACAGAATACCCAGTGTATCAGCTGGGGGCAGTGACTGAGAAGGAGCTGGTCTGGGTTCAGGAAGGGGATCTGACATCAGTCAGTGGGTGGTGAGCAACTGCACTGTGCATCATTTGTTTTCCCCTCTATTATTGTTATTATTATTATTATTATTGTTGTTGTTTTGTTGTTGTTGTTATAATTTACCATTACTACTGTGTTTTACTTTATTTTCAATTATTAAACTGTTATTTTCTCAACATACAAGTTTTACTTTGATTCTCTTTCCCATTCCATGGGGTGGGAGGAGAAGAGAAGGGGGGAGTTGAGCAAGTAGCTGTGTGGTGCCTAATTTCCAGCCCTGCTTAACCCACAACAGTTGGCTTAGGGAATGTGGGTTGGATGAATGGGTGGTGAGGTGGATCAAGGGCTGTCGGGGTGGCAGAGCTCAGAGGGCATCATCCACTTGGAGGTCTGCAGTCAGTGGCTTCCCCAAAGACCAGTACTGGGTCCAGTGGTCCAGTCTTAATCAACTTGTTTATCAATGACCTGGACAGAGCGATGGAATGTACCCTCAGCAGGGTATGGAACTGGGGAAGTGGCTGATCCACCTGAAGGTTGGGGGACTGGGTGACACACACCTGGGGGACTAGCTGATCCACCTGAAGGCTGTGCTCCCATTCAGCAGGACTTTGAGAGGCTGGAGAATCCGACAGAGAGAAACTTAATGATGCTTAACAAGGGCAGTCCTGGCAGGTCCTGCCCCTGGGGAGGAACAGCCCCAAGTACCAGCACAGGTGGGAGTGACCTGCTGGATCTTCTCTGCAGGAAGGCCTGAGTGTCCCATGGTCAGTGAGCTGTCCCAGAGCCAGCAGAGTGTCCTGGGGACCAAAAGACCCTGGGGTGCACTGGGAGGAGCACTGGCAGCAGGTCAGGGAGTGACCCTGCCCCTCAGGAGGCACACCTGAGTGCTGTGTCCAGCCCTGGGCTCCTTGCCAGTGAAGGCGAGGAATGGCCTGGAGCATCTCCCGTGCGGAGAAAAGGCTGAGGGAGCAGGGGCGATTCAGCCTCGAGGGGAGACACAGCTGAGAGGGGCCCTCATCCCCGTCCCTGTCCGTCCCTGTCTGCAGGGAGGGCTCAGCCTCTGCTGCGGGGGACCAGCAATGGCACAAGAGCGACGGGCAGGAACTAATGCACAGGAAGTTCTCTCTGAACACGAGGAAGAACTTTGCTGTGCGGGTGACAATACCTAGAGGAGGGCGTGGAGTGTTCATCCCTGGAGATATTTTTAAAAAAAACCCAACAAAACACCAAAACACGGACGGAATCCTGTTCCATTTGCTCTGGGATGACCCTTCTGGACCACAGCAGGGCTCTTCCAGCCTGACTCCGTGTGTGATTCTGGGACTCCGAGGCGGTGGCGCTTCCGGACAGCGAGCTGCGGTTCCGGGGCAGAGCGGCGGCTTCGGGGCTCAGCGGCGGTCCCGGGCATTGAGCGGCGGCTCCGGGGCTTGAGCTGCGGTCCCGGGCAGAGCTGCGGTCCCAGGGTTTGAGCTGCGGTCCCTGGGTTTGAGCTGCGGTCCCAGGGTTTGAGCTGCGGCTCCGGGGCTTGAGCTGCGGTCCCAGGGTTTGATCGGCGGTCCCGGGCAGAGCGGTGGTCCCGGGGTTTGAGCGGCGGTCCCAGGGTTTGAGCTGCGGTCCCGGGCATTGAGCTGCGGTCCCAGGGTTTGAGCGGCGGTCCCGGGCATTGAGCGGCGGCTCCGGGGCTTGAGCTGCGGTCCCTGGGTTTGAGCGGCGGTCACAGGGTTTGAGCGGCGGTCCCGGGGTTTGAGCGGCGGTCCCGGGCAGAGCGGCGGTCCCGGGCAGAGCCCGGCTCCGGCAGCCCAGGCTCCGGGGCCATGGAGGAGCAGCAGCGGCGGGCGCTGCGGCGCGGGCGGGCCCGGCTGGTGGCGGCGCTGCGGGTGGAGCCGCTCTGGGACCCGCTGGAGCAGCGCGGGCTCTTCACCCGGCCGATGCTGGAGGAGCTGCAGGTGGGCCAGGGAGCGGGACACTGAGCACCGGGGGTGGCCCGGGGAGGGTCCGTGTTTCCTGACAGCCGGGGATGGGCATGGCGGGTTAGCTCCTGCATCCCCTGAGCCCGGTGACAGGGCTGAAGGGTGGCCCCCATGTCTCCTAACACTGGTGACAGGCCTGAGAGGGGTAGCTCCGTGTCCTTTTGGGCCCAAAAGGGGAACCCATGTCCCCTGAGCCCGGTGACAGGTCAAGGGGGTGGCCCCCAAGTCCCCTCACTCTAGTGACAGGTGTGGGAGGGGTTGTCCTGTGTCCTCTCAAGTCCAAGTGAAACTTCAGGTCCCCTCCCTCTGGTGACAAGCTCATAGGGGAACTCCATGTCCCTTTAGTCCTGATGACAAGCCCAAAGGGATGGCCCTGTGTCCCCTCACTCTGGTGACAAGGCCCGGGGTTGTTCCTTGTGCAGACAAGATGTTTGAGGACCGCTCCCCCCACTTGTCCCTTCTTGTCCCCAGCCCCGGCCAGTGCCAGGTGTAGGGGTTTCTCTTTGTGTCCCCATCCCAATCTGATGACACTCTTAAGGTGTTCTTGTTTCCCCCCTTTGTTACAGGTGACAGGCCTGGGGGTGTTTTTACCCTGTCTTATACACTGGTGACAGTCCAGGGGTGCCTGTTTGTTCCCAGGGGCCAGACTTGGGGTGCTCCCTCTCCCCCTTTCCCTCTAGACCACTCATCGGGCTGGGTGTCCATTGTTGTTGGAGGGAGGTCAGGGCTGGGGGTCTGGTGGGGGTCTCTGGCTATTTCCACTCGTTTTGCTGTTGTTTACCCCGTGTCCATGTCCTGGGTGCGGATCCCACATTTCCCTGCTCAGAGCGGTCGGAAGGGCTGCCCAGGCACTGCACGAACCCCTGTTCTGGGTTTTTCTCCTCTGCAGAGCGCTGGCAGCCGAGGAGAGCAAGCCCGGCAGCTGATCATTGACCTGGAAACTCGAGGGAAGCAGGCTTTCCCTGCCTTTCTCTCCATCCTGCGGGACACCGGGCAGGGCGACCTCGCCGAGATGCTGATCCAGGAGTGCGAACCCCGGCCAGTGCCAGCGCAGCTGCCGGACCTGCGGCCCGTGGAGCTGGAGCTGAGGGAGGAAAAACAGCGTAAAAGTCAGTGCTGAGGAGGCTGTGGTGTGTTTTTGGCAAACAGCAGTATGGGGGGTGGCAGCTGGGATCCCACCCACTGTGGACAAGAGTCTGGGAAGTCGTGATTTTTATTATCCTGGTAGAGGTGACTGTTGGAAGAATCATGGAATACCAGAATGGTTTGGGTTGGAAGGAACCTTAAAGCTCATCTCATTCCATCCCCTGCCATGGGCAGGGACACCTTCCACTATCCCAGCTTGCTCCAAGACCTGTCCAGCTTGGTCTTGAACACTGCCAGGGATGGGGCCTCCACAGCAGCCTCTCAGGGCAGCCTGTATGTCCTGCTTTTCAGCAGTGGAACCTTTTGAGCTCAGACTCATCCTCTGTATTTTTGTCCCATGCCATTACAGATGTGACCCCTCACGAACGTTTGTCTATCCCAGTCCAAGCCGAGAGCGAAAGACCTCGAATGCCTCCTGTGCCAGCCCGGGGTAAGCCACATTCCACTCCCAGAGCCACAGCATGCCAAAGGCTCGTTTCCAGTGTGGTAGGAAGGGGAAATTCATATGTGTTGGGAAAGACGTGAACTCTAGGAGCATGGTCTTGTTGTGGAGTGTGGTGAACTGAATCCTGTACCTGTTTTGTGTTGTAGGTTCAGCTGTTGACAAGAGGAGTCGTGACCAGGTTAGTATTTGAGAAGCCTGAAAGTGTTCCCTACTAGGCAAAACCTCCATGCGTCATGGGTGACTCCAGAAAATATTTCTGGAGGAGCTGGTTCTCACTTTGTCTTACCTGAGCGATTGCTCCAAGGCTGTAACAGGGCCGATGGTCTCAGAGTGGATCAGTCATTCGCCAGATCCTCCTTAAGATTACCACAGTGATAACAGAAATTCTTAGCTCCTTTTGGTGAGGTTTGATGATGATGCCTAAAAGAATTTCCCAGAAATTTCAACTTATTGTTGGACATGCTACAGATAAAGCAGCAGCTGATTTTCCACAAAGGATTTCCCCAGTTTAGTGGGTTGTTTCTTGTTCCCAGCTGCTGATGAGAAGATGTGGAGAAAGGGTGCTCCTGCCCGTCCCTAGGACTAGAGAAATTAAAAAGCTGTGAAATGAGCCACTTTAAGGACTCCCATTTCTCACTGGCATTGTATCCTGCTGGATTAGCCAGCAAGCACTTGGAATAAGAGGGAGTTTAATTGTGACATGTCCCTGCCAGGATTATGAGATGAAAGCGGATCCCTGCGGACACTGCCTGATCCTCAATAATGTCAATTTCTCCAGAGACTCGGGTCTGTCCACCCGAGAAGGCTCTGACATTGACTGTGAGAAGCTGGAGAGGCGCTTCAAGGCCTTGCACTTCACCGTCCTGACCCGGCGGGATCTGAAAGCTCAGGTGAGGCTGGGTGTGTCCTGCTGACACAAGGGATGAGAGGTGAGCCCATGGAAGCAATGGGAGTGCTTTAGGGCATGTGTCTTGTGTTGGCAGCACACCAAAAACCTCCCACAAAGAAATAACGAACCACTTGCATCCTCTTACTTTATTGTTGTGCTGCAATTGCAGAAGGGGAGAGGACCTTGGACATTTTCATCCTTCTGCATGAATGTTGAATCCTCATTGGGATTTGTAGGGATTTGGTGAGGCTGTGTTTTTGGGATAGCTCAGACAGCTGTGTCATGTCTGTCTGTGCCATCCTTGGCTTTTACTGGAAGTGTTGGGGGGAATTTGATCATCTGAAAGTAAAACATAGTTCTCTGCTCACCCACCAGCTCCCAGTCAGAAGCAGTGGATTTCATCAAATAAATCATGTGGATATGTGCTTTGGTTTGTGATGCTGTGTTGTAAAGAGTGTAGAGAGGTGAGAAATCTGTGTCATTAAAGCAGCCAGTGTTAAATAAGGGCAGAGATGCAGAAATACTCACTCTCTGCCAATGGCTTTTGCCAGCTGTACTTAGGGCTCATGTTATCCTGTACCAGAGATTGACAGGATCCATGGCAGTGCAGTTAGAGCAGGGCCTGGCAGTAACCTGTGGCTGATATGATAACCTGTGGCTCTCATTGTGATGTTTTCCACACAGGAAATGGTGTTGGAGCTGCTGAAGCTGTCACGGCAGGACCACAGTGCTTTGGACTGCTGCATTGTGGTCATCCTTTCCCATGGCTGTCAGGTGGGTTTGTCCCATCTCTCCCTTTGTTCTTTAGGTGTGGGAAAGGGTTAATTCCCTGTCCTGTGGTCTCATACAGGGTGAGAGGGAAGTGATCTGTCAAAACCTTGTTCTGCCACTGCAGTACATTTCGAAGAGTTACACCCTTATTCTGGGTTAAAGAAAACAGGAGCTTCTCTGGTGTGGTCTGATCCAGTGGTGCCAGTGGACAAGTGTTTTCCATTTTGGAAGTTGGGGCTAATAAAGAGCTGCATGGAGGTCCCACTCAGCCTCACACTGTGGTGATTCAGTCCTTCCCATTCTCCAGCTCTGACTGGGAGATGCTATTAGCAATAATGCCTGTTTATTCCAAGTCAGTTCTAAAAGGATGAGGAGAGGCATTCTTAGGAAAATGGTGTATGGTATGTGCCCGTTGTGCCAGAGGATGAAGAACTCCTTTGCTGGAGGATGTGGGATGTGAGTTGGATAACAGAAGTTATGAGTTTTAGTGCATTTCAAAGGTCTCCTGGATGTCTCCTCACTCTGACTTGGCCACAGGGATTCCCACAAACACCGGGATTTGTTCTGAAAGCACCTGATGGGAAATGGGCTCCCTTGGAACTGGCCTTGCCTTCCCTGTCACTAGCTCCTGCATTTTCCTCTTGCAGACGAGCCATATTCAATTTCCTGGAGGCGTTTATGGAACGGATGGAAAACCCATTCCCATAGAAAAGATTGTGAACTATTTCAATGGGTCCAATTGCCCGAGTTTGAGAGGAAAACCCAAACTGTTCTTCATCCAGGCCTGTGGTGGAGGTGAATCTTTGTGTTGGCTCCGGTAGCGTTGGGCTGCGGAGATGTGGTCAGGCTGTGGCTTTGGCTCCCTTTCTGTTCATTCACTGCCCCTCTCTCCAGCTGTCTTCTCACACCAGCTGCCGCTTCTCTTACCGTGTGCTGAGAGGCTGCTCCAGCTCTTCACACACAGTGAGGAATTTTGTATAGACTACCAATGACTTTGACTCAACCAGTGCAGCTGGACAGCCAAAAAGCTTTACTTTGCTCTAGGGCCTTTGTCCTTTTCTTTCCCCTTATTTTCTTGACGTTGGATGTACAACTGTGAACCTCTTGGGTGGGATGAACCTCAGGAGCTGTCTTGTTGCTGCTTTTTTCAGAACAAAGGGATCAAGGCTTTGTAGTGGATTGTGATTCACCTGAAGAGGAAGCTCCTGGGGGTTCCTTGGAATCGGACGCGACCCCGTTTCGGGTTTCATCGGAAAACGTGGATGAGCCCGATGCCATTGCCAGTTTGCCCACACCTAGTGACATCTTGGTTTCCTACTCAACTTTTCCAGGTGAAACAGCCTGTGCAAATCCTTTTCTGAGCATGGGGGAATTAGCAAAACAGTCGGAGCTTCATGGCCAAAGATAGGGGCAATTCAGGACAACCAGGCTCTGTTGGAGTGGCAGGAACTTGTTGGGATGAGAACAGCAGATGGGTTTTGGCCTAACATTCTCCTTCTTTCTCTGAAGGTTTTGTCTCTTGGAGGGAGAAGTCAAGTGGCTCATGGTTTGTGGAAACGCTGGACAGTGTGCTGGAGCAATACGTCCATTCAGAAGACCTGCTCAGCATGTTAGTGAGGGTAAATGTCCTTTTTGTTCTGCTTTTTGTTGATGAAGGAAATAGTCAGGGGTATGATCAGTTGGGGCATGAAGGCCTACACTCGAAAAAGGAGTGAGGATATTGAGTGTTGAGTTTAGGGATGGGCTCAATGGAGGTACTGCAGAGAGGTTTAATTACAAAGAAAGTGTCTGGCCTCAATCTGCCAAAAATCACTGGAGGTTTCTCCTGTGAGAAGTAATCTTGGCAATACAGGCTTTAATCCTTCTGAAGAAATTGCTAAAAAATGTCATGGCTTGTCCTATCCAAGCTGATGAGATTTGGGTGCTCCTGTAAGCTCCTCCGGGGGGTGGAGGAGCACAATGCACAGGGATATGGAGCGAGTCTGGCTGATCAACATCTTCCTTTGTGTGCCTTGTTGACTCAATATTGCCAAAGTTGTGTACAAGTGTAGATGCCCCAGATACTTTTTCTAGAAAAGTCCAGTGTGGAGGGAGAGAGGACTTAGAGAATCACCTTGTTGTTGTTTTCTGGTTGTTGCGGTGCTTCTTTGGCCACCTTGGCATGGCAGCCATTGATTCCCAGGGATGGGGAGAGCATCCCATTCCTCAGCCTCTCTTCTGTTCCCAGGTGGCACACGCTGTCTCTGCCAAGGGGAGGTACAAGCAGATTCCAGGATGTTTCAATTTCCTCCGTAAAAAATTCTTCTTCACGTGCCACTGACACGTGGGCTCTGAGCCCCCTGCCAAGCACTGGAGGTTCTTCCTGTGCCTGAATGAAATCTGTGCCCACCATGACTTGGTGTCAGTGCTCCCTGTGGATTTTGTGCAGATGTTTGTCTTGGATGTTTGTCTGGAGAAATTTGTCCAGATGTTTGTCTGGAGAAATGTGCTCCGCGAGCGCTGGCTTTGCCATAGAGTGGAGATGAGATGGAGATTGTGCTGTGCCGATGGGAAATGTTGTGGATGGAGCAGGAAGTCCATTTGCTGGAGAACAGAGCCAGAGGAGAGCACTTCTGGCTCATCCTGACACGACCACACTCGGCCTCAGAGTGTTTTTCTTTGCTGATCATGGTATTTGTGTCCTGTGCTGTCCAGGTAACTGATTGAGGGGACCAGGGTCTGATGTTCAAGTGAAATGGGATGAGTTTTGCAGTCAGTGTTTCTAATAAATGCAATTAAAGAGCAAATTTTTAGCTGTATTTCCTTGTCTGTTCCATCTCCTCATTGCCATTTTAGCACCTCCTGAAGGCTCCTCTGAAGTGAGAAGAGTAGGAACCTTCACTCAGGTCTGTGCTGCTCTCTGGTCATTTACAGTGTGGCTGTGCCAGCCTATGGAGCATCCTGCTCTTTTTGAGGAGTCAGTTGGGAGTTACAGCAGGGAACTGATGAGGATTCATTGAAATACCAGTGCTGAGGTAAAGTTCTTAAGGAGCTGCTAACATGATGTCCTTGGGTCAGAAATCCTGCATCTGTGTTGGATTCTGAGGGGGGAAAGCATCCTTGGAGCCACCCTTGGGAGGTGCAGAGGCCTTAGGCAAGGTCTGTGCTGAGGGATGCTTGGGGATTCCCAGGGAACCTGGGAATATCCAATCTGCTTTTTCAGTCACTGAGTATTTCCACGCTCCTTTGGGAGCATTTCAGGTGCTTTGAGGGTGCTGCAGGAAGAAGCCAGGGCTGCCCTGAGCACCTCAAGGAGAGTCCAGCTGGAGCTGGATGTGGCTGCGATGGCCTTGCCTGTGCTCAGGTGTTTGTGAGAGCTCATGGTTGTCTTCTTCTCTATTCCCCTTCTCCATCCCCCAGGGGAATGGGGCTCTGGGCTGCCCTGTCCCATGTTGTCCAGTTTTGTACAGAACATCTGGGTATGCAGGTGATCCCAGGGCTGATCCCATCTCCCCTGGACCTGTTCTTCAGGAAAGGTGACCCTGCACTCTTTCCCTTGTTTATTTCCTCACTTCCCTCACTAAGGAAGCATTGGGAGTGGGGTAGGGGTGACTTTGGGTAGAGATGGCTCTGCCTTGTCCCTCTCCTTTCCATGACATGGACTGCAGCGGCTGCTCCTTCCCCAGGGCATCCCTGGCAGAGGTGAGAACAGAGTGGGAGCACTCTGGCAGCACAGGTGATGGAGGGAGTGTGGTGGGGCTGCAGAATGACCCCCAGGACCAACCCAGTTACCTCAACACCCCATTATAAATCTGCTGCCATCAAGCAGCCCAGTTACCAGCAAGATCCCCTGAAACATCCCAGCACCAGCCGGGACACCTAAAACTTCCTTGGGCCAACTAGGGGCCCTATAGCCCCTCCCCAAGTTCCCTAGAGCCCCCCAAGACCACCAGGCCAGATTCCAGCCACTCTCCCATCAAACCACCAGCCAAGCCTTGAACCCTTTGGTTTGGTGATGGCCATGGCTCTACTCCTAGCTGGGAGTACCTTGTGGGATCTCTGCCCACCTTAGGCTCCCCAGGAGCCTGCCCACCCTCACTGCACAATGTGGGGGCTCTCCCCAGCACACAGGCAGAAGCCCAGGACCACAGGGTACATCCCCTGGTTCTGCTCCACCGCGTCCCCTCGAAAGAACCACACGAGACCAGCTCAGCACTATTGCCTTTATCACACTCGGTGCTTGTGCTCCATGCTGTGTCCTCAGTTCTCGCTCATTTTCTGCCAAAGACATGGGGAGGCTCATGGTGAGACCGCTGGCAGGGCAGGGGCAGTGTGGCCAACCTGCATGGGGGCAGAGGAAGGGGCACCCACCTCGTTGATCCAGTCGATGTAGGCGGACACCCGGGTGAAGACTGTCGGCTTCTTTTTCATGTTGCATTTCAGGCCGGAGCCGAAGCTGACGATGCCGTCGACCTCCCAGATCCCATCATCGCGCTGGCAGTTCAGGGGGCCCCCAGAATCGCCCTGTATGGAGAGACAGTGTGGGCCATTGGTCCTGGGCACCCCGTTGGCACACCCCACATCCCACACAGCACTGTCATAGACAGGTAGAAGAATTATAAAAGGAAGGCCTTATGAAATCAGGCCTCACTGCTAAAATTGCCAAAGCTGGCCTGTCATTTTTTCTAAGTGCAGCTAACAAGTGATTTGCAAGTTCCCATGTGAAGCTATTTTGTGAATGAGATGTTCGTTTAACAGAACAATCTATTCTGAGGGTGAAAAACAAAGGCACCTCTGTAAACAATAAGATTTGTCCCATGAGAACCCACTAAGGAAAAATGGAAACATATCTAGAGAGGGAAAATTTGGTAGATATATTCAATAGTGCTTACCAACCAGTGAACTGAGTTTCACTGTATTGCTGACCAATTAGGTTTAATACAGTGCCTTCTGATATTTCCTATAAATATGAGCTTTGTGAATAAAGAATTGGCTTTCTGCATGAAGGAAATGGAGTCTTGGCTGATTTATTCCAACATGCCACCGCAGCTCCATCCTCTCCCCTCCTGTGCTTCCCATGGAGCCTGTTGCCCTGCACTGCTCCAGCACCACTGTCAGTGCTACTCTGGGCTGGGCTGGGGAGCCACCCAGCAGTGCCCACACTCACGTTGCATCCAGAGACGACGCCGTCGCCGCCGGCGCACACCATGGTCTCGAGCACGAGGCTGCCCCACCAGTTGCTCTGGGAGCAGGTCTCATAGTCCACCACGGGCAGCAGAGCCTGCTGCAGGGCATCGGCCAGGGGCCCATTGGCTGCAAGGACAGTCACACCTCACACTCTGCACACCCCCTGCCCAGGGACCCCTGGGGACCCTCCCGGGGACACCCCACTTACTCCTGACACGTCCCCAGCCGGTGACATAGCAGGGGTAGTTGTTGGGCAGGATCTTGCCAGCAGCCGGCAGGCAGGAGGCACGGATGGTGTCAGTCTCCTGCACCTCCTCTGCCAGCTTCACCAGGGCAATGTCATTGCTACAGGGGGACATGAACCATGAGGAAGTGGTCCCTAGCTTTGCTGCCCCCCACCCACTCATGGATATATTCCATTCCTACATGACAAGGATAGAGTTCCATTTCTCGTGGACGATCGTCTTCTCCACACCCACGGCCACAGAACCGGGCTCATCAACCTCTGTCAGGTCCTGCTTGCCCAGCACCACACGGTAGGTCATGGAAGAGCTGCCAGGGATAGAGGGGGTGTCAGTCCCCACAGATATCTCATCCTGCTGGGACAGATGCCCCCCAGCACCCCAACACCCACCTGATGCAGTGGGCAGCTGTCAGCACCCACTGGGGGNTGCTGGGCAGCAGGGCTGCCCCCCAGTCCTGAGCACCGTCTCCCCCAGGACACTCTCTGCCCCAGCCCCTCTGTCCCCCAGGGATAAGGTGCTCCCTTTTCTGAAATGATCATCACTGCGAGACTCTGAGTCCCTGTCAGTGTTTGTTCACCTTGTGTACCCATCCTTGCCATGTCTGGGTGCTTGTTCCTGGCTGCTGCCTTGGCTGTGGCATCATCTTGGATGCCAGTGGTACATTCTGTGCTCAGGAAAGCCTGGGGGAGAGTGGCCGTGCCATGTACGACTACCAAGTGCATGTGTGACGATTTGGGTGGCTTTTGCTTTGCTTTATGTTGTCATTTTAGATTGCTGTGTTTATGGTTTGAAGCTGTAGAAGTTCATTTTTGGGGGTTCTTTTTTGTATCTTTGGGTGGTGATGTGTGCCCCAGGGCAGTGGTAGGAGCCAGTGCCCACATGTGTCTGGAGAGGAGCACCTGGACATGTGTGGCTACTTCTGCCAGAAAGAGCCAGGGCCAAGTGCCCCACAGAGGTCCAGCAGGAGCCAGGATGTGGCTGGAATGGCCTTGCCTCTGCCCAAGGTTTTCCAAGAACTCAGTGGCACATGTGTCCCCTTCCCCACGCCCCTGCAGTGTGAGATTCTGGGTTGCCCTGTTCTGTGTTGGCTGCTTTTGCACAGAGCACTTGGGTGTACAGGTGATGCTGGGGCTGATCCCTGTGGATATTCTCAGTTCTGTCGAAGAAAGAACAGAGACAATTTCTCCCAGGCTGAGCCTGGGAATCTTAGACAAAAGAATTCAAACAATTATTATCTCTCTTTCTGCAACCATTGTTTATAGTTATGGTTTTCCACAGTGTGCTATTCATAGTCACCAATAATGTGAGATGTTTTCTGCTTTGAGACCAATCCGGTCCCAATTAGTGAGTGAGACTATAAAAGCTCGCTGCTTCTTGCTGATAAAGATTCTTCTTGAGCCTTCTGATCCACCTGAAGACTGGACTCTTTCTTTCTGCCCCTGACTCAACAGTGTCTGATCCCATCTCTCCTGGACCTGTTTTCCTTTGGGAAAGGTGACTCTGCACTCTTCCCTACTGGGATGTTAGGAGACACAAGACAAAATATGGACTTCAGACCTAGTTAACATAAGAGATTTGGTAACAGGATGCCTTGGCAAAAGCAAAGGGAACTTTGAAAATTAGACCTAGCTTGCAAGAAGATTCAATCAGACAGGTTTAACAGAAAAAGAAAATCCCATTAAACTCTGCAAGCAAGAGATGTTGTTATAAGTTTGTGTATGTGATTTTAACCTAATCATTGTAGTGCACGTTACTAGTCTCCCTGAAACAGTCTATAAGCATTTGTATCCCACAATAAAATTGGATTCTGATGACCAAATCAGTCTTCCCCATCTCTCTTCATCACCAACACTTCCCCTTGGTTATTTCCCCAGTTCTCTCACCAAGGGAGCCTTGGGACTGGGGTGTCCCACGGGCTGGGGGTGCAGGGAGCTGGTGCTTGACTTTGGGCAGAGATGGCTCTGTCTTGTCCTTTTCCTTCTTCCATGATGTGGACTGCAGTGGCTTGTCCCTTCTTGGGACATCCTTGGTGGAGGTGAGAGCGGAGCAGGAGCACTGCAGTGGCACAGCTGTGGTGTTGGGGTGTGTGGTGGAGCTGGAGGACAGTGGGGGCTCAGGGAGGGATGGGGAAATGCTCTTTCAGGCTTACTCCATAGGCCCCACTGCTCTTCTCCCTCCTCCTTGTGTTTCAGTGCTGGATGCCCCTGAGGGGAGCCCAGGATGTGAGCTGGCACCATGTGTCAGGGCAGTCCTTCCCCGTGCTCTGTGCCATCAGCATCAGGATGCTGCTCATTGTCAGGGGAGCTTGTTCATGTGTCCCTGGGTGTCCTGAGCTCTCATTCCCAGGAGCGGGTAAAGATCACTTTTAACATGTAATTTTTATGTAAGTGATTGCATGAGTAGTTATATCTCAACAGTGAAGTAAAAGTTATGAACTTCACAAAGTTTTGTTGTATTCTTTTAAACTTCCCCTTATTCTCCCATATTGTTAAATACATAACACATCCTATTCACATCCTATAGAGTGTATATAAGATGTTAGACATTTAATAAAAATAAAGCTTACACTTCTTTAGGTTAACTTGTAGATTTACTGTGTCCGCTATAAATGGTAGGAACAGAATATAACAATGATTGACAATTAACATATAAGTATAACAAACATTTGTTAAACTCTATGCAGCCATAGAGATTAAAAGTAGTTGAGGCTGAAGTCACTCGGTTTGTTCAGCTGGAGGAGGCTGAGGTCAGACCTCCCTGGAGGCTGCAGCTCCACCCGAGGGGCAGCTCTGATCTCTGCTCTCTGTGA